>JZLH01S0289868.1:23352-53310 GCA_001188425.1 Eucidaris tribuloides
TTTACTTTTTTAAAGCACTTAATGATCGTTTTAAACTGCAATTTTTTCAGGGCTTCATTTTTTGACCATGTCAGAGACACTGGTAGCATGGGGAATCATGCAGCTCAGATTTTTTAAACTGAAAACAGTGTCATACGATGCCTTTAAGGGCAGTGACATGATTGGGGAAAATAACCAAAAAATGCTTCTCGAACCAAACTGACATATAACAGTGGATATGTCAACTGGAGTGTATCTCCTGGATAGAAGGATTTATCTTGAATTTGTTTACTTTAGCCGAATCTAGCATGAACATACTAGCATTTTGTTTCCCTCGAGGCTCGAGAAAATTAAATCCCATACATTGCTACACAACAAATTTGTCTGCCACAAGGTTTACTGAATGAAGTTATTGTACAACGAGTCAACTTTTGACTACCAAATTTTCACAGTAGAATCCGTGTATAGTTTACTTGATTCTAGAGTAGTTTCACCCCAAGTTGAGGACTACTCCCAATCATGTCATTTACCTTTAAGTTCTCGCCAACGTGACGTTCATGTCACATTGCTTACTTGATGACGTCACCGATAACTTGTGATGTAATCACATGTACCCTTCTAACCACCCAATTATTTACGGTATGATATGAACCTTTTGACCTATATTTCAGCATAAAATAACAAAGATAATGGGAAAATGAAATAGATAATACTGTATTACCTCTTATCAGATATTTAAGTATCCTGTTAGATTTTATATTGCTGTCATTTTTATGTATTTACAGAATATAATGCATAATTTTGAAGTTTTTAATGCGTCCGATGGTCTATAAGAGCGATAAGTAATTAAATTAGAAATGAGCAATTTGAGACAAAGCAATTAAATGCAGTTAATCTCGTTTGCATGCCTCAAAATTAACTTTGTGTGAATACAATTATACACTAGGCTAAGCAAAATAGGTTCAACTTTGCACTTTTAACAATGTTACATTGGGAGCACCTTTACGGGCGCAACTTTGCACCTTTCAACCTTAAAGATGCAAAGTAGCACCTCAAAGGTGCTACTTTGCACCTTTGAGGTTTGAAAGGTGCAAAGTTGCACCCGTGCAGGTGCTCCCAGTGTGACATTTGTCTGCACCTCTAAAGGTGCAAAGTTGAACCTACTTTTCTTACTGTGTACACGCTAAGAAAAATAGGGTTCAAGTTTGTACCTTTAAAGTTGCAGACCAATGTCACACTGGGAGCTCCTTTACGGGTGCAACTTTGCATCTTTCAGATCTTGAAAAGTGTAAAGTTCCACCTTTAAGGGTACTCTAGTGTGACATTGCTTAAGGTGCATATTTGAACCTATTTTTCTTAGAGTGTACAAGACAATGTCATTTAAGAATCTTCCGCAAGCAATGAGAGCTAGAGACTCGGTTTTGGTGGAATTACATGTAGTGACCGTTAGATTTTGAAGTCAATTATTGTATAGCCTACACAAAATCAACTAGGCTAGTCTACGTTCAGATCCTTGTCCTACGAGGGTGTTCATTGTCCATGATATGTTAAATTGCAAATGTGTACTATATGCATTCTTGCTACATGGCAAATTTTATGCATCAGTCTCATGCATACTGATATCCCGGGATTAATATTCATAGACTCATGCATATTAATATCCCCGGTATTAATATTCATAGACCAATAGACATGATAGATGAATATTGAATTAATGCTATACTGAACTGACTCATTTTAGTGACCTGACACACAGACTTTGTTAAACGTCAGTACGTGTTTTGTGCATTTTTCAACTTGGTAGATAATTACTGATTTTCAAATTTCACAGACATGTCCTACACAAGTAACTTAAGACACAGATTAACAATGACCACAGTTTAAAAAAATGTGAGCTACATAATCCTCCATGCTCTAAATGTCTTCGTTAAGATCTAAAACTGAAGCTCTGAAAAAAAATGTATTTCAAAATGATTATTCAGTGCTTTAAAAAGTGAAACTGTACAAGTACTCGGGTTGACCGGATTCACCCTGTCCATTTCCTCCCATAAATTCCTGTTTGTAGCGCCAGGCTATTTTATACTCCACCGCAGTGGTTATTTCAATGGCGATGTTTATTCATGCATATCTTGCCAGGGCCAGCATAACTTTTCAAATTTTTGTATTCTAGGATGTCTATTATGTAGCTCAGCTATCAAAGTTTGACACTTTTTTTTTTAATTGAAGCTTCACAGTGTTAACGTGTACCTTTAAGGGCAACGGTGATATTTAGTTCTGGAAAGCAGCAAAAGAGATCGTACACCTTTGAACGTAGACTATTCTCTGTGGCTGTGTCTGTTTGTATTTCGGTCTGTGTCCGTGTGTTTCTCTTTCAATTGTATGAATGTGTACGTTTATATGTCTGTATGTGCGCATTTCAAGCTCAGCCCGAAATTAAAAAGGCGGTACTATTTTGTAAGATAAATTTGGGGGTTAGATACAATACACTTACGAAAGTAATTGTAAGAATACAAGTTTATAGGTCTACCAACAATCCATGCTTACCTTTCACCAGGGAGGTACACCTCCCTGGTTTCACACTTTAATTGACATTTCGTCGGTTGTCATGCAAAAGAGCATTATGTTCCTCAAAGAAGGGCCTTGACAGTAAATTTTCTCTAATTTGAGAAATCTTGCCATAAATTTGATGTTTGCACTATTATTGTCAGAAAGACCTAAACATATCACAATACTTTGATTTCATGTGGAAAAAGACAATGATATTCAAAGTTAGGGGCAAATAAAGGTTAACGCCCTTCTGCCGGGAACATTTGCTAGCGCCCTTTTGCCGGACAACCTACGATTTTTCAATTTCGAAGACTGTCCTTGATTTAACTCCGGCAAGAACCTATAATGCGAACGTTAGCGTGAAGAGATCGAGGCAGGCGTTATTTTCAAGAGGCGAAGACAATAATCCGAGATCGAATACGGAACGAGAAGGCAATACCATAATTCCTCGCGCCGGCGCGAAAAAAAAAATCATGGAGAGCGTAACACCTGGGGTTGTTGCCATGGCAACGGAATGGTAAGCCGTGCGGATTATGAGGGAGGATGGGCCGTTGACATGATTTTCGAGGAGTTTTTTAATGATTGGATTTGGAAGTCAATGGATGTTTCTCTCGCAGCGAGCGGGGATTTGGCTCAAAGATCAGCTTGTGAAACGAATCGAAGCGGAGAAAATAGATTTTACATGAATTAAAGGCATATCAGGCCTGAAAATTCGCTATTTTGTGGGCCTGCGGCTTAGATGGAATTTGGGCATGCAGTCGATGTCAAAGATTCCATCGGTGTTCTGTTGGTCACCCACATAGTTGACTAAACGCATATCGTTGGCTGACCAGGTAAACATCATGGCTGCGTATGCAGCTGAAAAATGTATTTCGTTGGCGTTCGGGGCTTTCTAAAAGCGAGATTTAAAAAAAAACTAATTTTATATACTATACTATACTATAACAATCTCTCAAACATTTGTCAGGCCCATATAATCACATTTAACTAGCACGTATCAACAAAACTATTAGGAAGAAGGAGGAATAAGGTTAAAAAATTCAACAACAATGTCAGCAAGGTTAACCATTTCATTTCTTAATTCTCACCTTGCCAAGTTTGCCAAACTGCAGAGATTTTCAGTCAAAACAATAAGGATAAGTAGCCCCTCCTAATATTGTTCAATATACCCTCCCTACTCAAAAGTATTGCAACATACACTATGATGCATGCATTTTGAGTTGAAGGGGTCTTTCTGTAATGACGTCCTAATGAAGTTTATAATTGGAAAATAAGAAATCATTTGAAAAGATGTTAATGGACAATCCTTTCCCTTCCTTCTCCAAGGCGGAGAGATTATCAAATGCAGGTGCACTCATGGCAGAGGGGCTGGAACATAAAATTTAACATTTTCGCCTCCCTGTAGGGGTGGGGGTTAATTCACACTAGCATCGTAATTCGGTTTCACATTTTGCGGGAAATGGTTTCGATGGCTTGGAAAGACTTCCGGCAAACAAAAAAAATGTCAACGTGTTCCTTTGACGCGGTCTCAGAAAGAAGACACCACCCCGCGAAGACGAAAGCGCCTCCTATCTTCATAAGATAGTGATAAGGAGGATAAGGCTAATAATATAAAGATGATGGCTTTCTCTCCACATTATTATATCAAATGTACTAAAAAGTTGCATTACAGCAAATTTTAGGATGTTTGCAATAATAAACCGCCTTCAGAATTGAGAAAGAATAACTTAAGGAGGTCCTTTTCTGAAATATGGGGCGTATCCTCCCTATCACTATCTTATGAAGATAGGAGGCGCTTTCGACTTTGCGGCGTGGTGTCTTCTTTCTGAGACCGTGTCAGAGGAACACATTGGCATTTTTTGTTTGTTGGAAGTCTTTCCAAGCCATGAAAACCGTTTTACAGGAAATATGTACGCGAATTACGATGCTAGTGTGAACGAACACCCCACCCCTACAGGGAGGCGAAAAGGGGTTAAATTTTATGTTCATGCCCCTCTGCCATGAGTGCACCTGCATTTGATAATCTCTCCGCCTGGGAGAAGGAAGGAAAAAATTGTTCATTGATTTCTTTTCAAATAATTTGCTTTTTTCCAATAATAAACTTCATTAGGACGTCATTATAGAAAGACCCCTTCAACTCGAAATGCATGCGTTATAGTGTATGTTGCAATACTTTTGAGTAGGGAGGGTAATACTCCCCTGCATGTACAGCAAGTTATTCACCCTGTACACGCGTGAAAGAATAGAGTCCGAATCCTGAACTGAACCGGAACCTAACTTTAAACTAAATGTGGCAAAACACGGGGCATTAGAGGTGGGAAAACTAGAGAGATCGCTCATTGATTTCATTTCAAAGCACTTTTTGATCATCATTTTGAACTGCATTTTGCAGGGCTTCATTTGAGGCCTTATCAAAGACATTTCTATAATGAATGATTAGCTCAGACTTTGTAACGGGAAATTATTGTTGACATGGTTGAATGATGCCTGTAAGGGGCAAGGGGTTTTCCTCAAATATCCCTAAAGTAAACGCAACTCCGTTTTAGATTCAGATTCATGACACATTTAAAGGGATCGTATAACAATGTTTCCAGTTTAACCAAATCTGAGCTTCATGATTCCCTACGATAAGTGTATCTGATAAGGTCAAATAATGACGCTCTGAAAAAAAAACACTTGCCGTTCAAAAAACGATCATTATGATCTTTCAAAAAGTGAAAATCATTGAGCGACCATTCCAGTTTTCTCCCATAGACTGCTTTGTTACAGAATTTTCATCAGCTCAGTTATGTGCCAATTGTTATACGTATTTTACCCGTGACAGCAAGTGATGAGGGTGTTTATTTATCTCTTCAACAGTGTCAGATTATGTCGGACAGCAAACTTTGACAATCTTTTAAATGCGACTTCTTCCACAATGTTATACAGTGTATGTAATTCTTCCATTAAAATCAATAACAATTGCAAATTACAATACGCAAACAATGGAATATATACATTGAATAAAAGCAAAATAAAAGTTTTGGTCGATCATACAATTTTTTTGTCAATCTTTCACGAAATATTCTATTGTCACCCCAGACATCAGAAAACAAAATCAAACGTGAAAATGATTAATAGCGACAAATTTCGATGTTTGAATTAAAGGAGAACATCTAGCGGTATGTGCATTGCCTATATTGGAAATGTCGGGGTCCCCCCCCCGCAATATTATACATTTTGAGTAATTTCTCAACAACGGGACAGTTTCAGATCGAGTAGTTTTCAGGGTATTGATAGATATATTAATAGATGATCATGTATGTATATCTAAAAACATAATTACAAAGAATTTCATTTATTACTTTTTATTCATTTTCTTCCAATACAATTTATTTCCTGGCTTTCTTTCTTTTATTAAGTAAGGATTCCATAAAAATGGACATTCTAACTGATTTCAGCTCTATCCTCCGATCGACATTTTCGACACTAATAATGATAATAATATAGTCCATTCTTATATAACTTATAACACATCAGTGTCTAATGTCTAATTATTGACAGGTGTAAGGGTGCTGGTTAATGGCGCTGAAGCACTCTCATAGCATAACAGGTGGGTTTGTTTAAAAATTCGGGGTTATTTCCAGACGATTACGAAGTTTAGATTTTAAGTGGAACGTGCAAACGTGCGCCATGACGTACATCAAAAACAAAAAGTGGCAAATAATAGCTTGCGATCTGCCCCACATCTCCGATCGCAACAACACAGCCATTTGAGGCCGTACGCCCCGCCGTATCTACCCCATCAGCCTGCTGGCTACATACCGTTGTCGATGGCTGATGAGGTCCAGATAAAGCCGTCCCATTAGTAAGGAAACATCGGAATGAATTACAATAAATTACATGCTATAAATCCGGGAAAGATCGGGGGTTAAAATCGCACTGAATTGTGATTTCACAAATATTGTTTGCGATATGACAGCGTTTGTGTTTAATGTCTTAAACTTTAATGACATGATTGGGAAAACTTGAAAATGCCTCAAGAACCAAATGAGTTGAAACATATACGATACACCAGCTGGATTGGATCTCCCGGCTGGAAGGATTTGTCTTTAATTTGTTTATTAAAGGAGAATCAAGAAAGAACATACCATTATTTATTTTTTCTGCAACCCGAGAGAAACAAATTTCATGGAAAGCTACACAACAGATTTGCCTGCCATAAGGAATATTCAGCAGTTCCTTTAGAATGAGTCAACGTTTGACCACAAGATTTACTACAACAGAATCCTTGCATAGTTAACTTTATTCTAGAATAGTTTCAGCTCAGTTGCGGACTACCCCCAATCACGCTATTTACCTTTAAACTCAGTATAATCTTAAAGAACATTGTGGAAGACCTGTTTAAAAAAAAAAGTCAAACTTCGTGACCTGACATATCTGACCGAGTTTGAATGGACAAATAAACAAACTAGAACATAAAAGTTCAGACATTTATGCTGTCACTTGTAAAATACGTATAGATTAAAAAAATGTCACATGAATTATTCTCGGTCGATGGAAATTCTGCAGCACAGCAGTCTATGGGCGAAAACTGGAATGCTCTCTCAATGATTTACCTTTTTAAAGCACTTAATGATCATTTTGAACTGTAATATTTTTCAGGGCTTTATTTTTAGACCTTATCAAAGACACTAGAAGCATGGGGAAGCATGTATAGCTCACATTTTTTAAATGGAAACATTATTATATGATGCCTTTAAAGGCATGCAGGGTACGTCTTTTGCATTCGCAAAAAATTAATATTGTGTAAATCACTTTACCATTTTAAGAACATTTTACAAAGTATAGACGCTGCTGAAAACTCAGGTTGGATGGAATTGCAGAGACCGTTATATTTTGAATTACAAATGAAGTATCTCAAATACCAAAATTCCTACTTCAATTTCAGGCCCTTACCGTGTGTACATGTAGGTGTCCCGCATGTATGATAATTACGTGAAATTTGTTGACAAGTTTCAAATTTGTATGGGCATGACAAACTTTTAGCATATGGGTCATGCTGATTATTATCCACAGACCAATACATGGATACTGAAATGATAATACGTCGGTTGTCCGGAAAAGGGGCTTTAGCATACTTTCCCAGCAGAAGGGCCTTAACAGTAGATTTTCTCTTATTTGAGAAATATTGCCTTATTTGATTTTGATCTCAACATGCTGACAGAAGGATTTTAAAATAACATACCCCTTTGATTTCATGTGTGGTTTTCACGTTAGAGATAATTTAGTGTTAAGGCCCTTCTGCCGGGAACATATGCTAGGGCCCTTTCGCCGGACAACCAACGGCTTCGCATGGAGACTAACTGGCAATTAGTGTTTGGTGCATTTTTCAAATCATAGTTAATTACTGATCTTCATATTTCACATATATACGTTCTTCATAATTTGCCTATAGGGACATGGAATTATGTTTTGTTGTTAAAGGTGTGCATGCACAAGAGCATAGTTTTGGTAAAATAATGAAAAAGACGGGGAGGTTGGTTGGTTGGTTGGTTGGAGTGTGTGTGTGTGTGTGTGTGTGTGTGTGTGTGTGTGTGTGTGTGTGTGTGTGTGTGTGTGTGTGTGTGTGTGTGTGTGTGTGTGTGTGGTTGGTTGGTTGGTTTATTGGTTTGTTTGCTTTATTTGTTTGTTTTTTGTTATTGTGTTTTGGACAGACCTGAATCATCTATCAATTTTCTGAAGATCACACGTTCTAAAATGTTTCCATTTTTAGAAATTCATGAAAAATCAAGCGGTCGGTGGACCCCGACCATTTTTCAATAAGATAATGTACATGTGCCACCTGCTCTCCGATAATTAAGAAATTTGTCGCTATAAACAATTTTTAGTATAGGTGCGATGTTGTTTTTTATGTAATCTGAGTGACAATAGAATACTTTGTGGAAGATTGATGAACAAGTTGTATTATCGGCCAGCACATATACTTGGCCTTTTAAAGTTAAAGTCCAAGTTTAGTTTTGGGGATTTTTTCTTTATTTGAAAGCTTTATGCCCAAAAGTCATATCCCAGCAATAACAGATTCTGAATGTCTTTAGTTTTTTTATTAATTAATGAAAAATCTCGCGGGGGGGGGGACCCCGAGATTTTCGACTATATTTTACATTATAGCATCCAAAGGGTTGATAAGGTGTTAAGGTTATATGAATTAGTAAAAAAAAAAACTAAAAACATTCAGAATCTGTTATTTGCTGGGATATGACTTTTTGGCTTAAAGCTTTCAAATAAAAAAAAAAACTCCCAAAACTAAACTTGGGCTTAAAATAGCATAATTGACGGTAGTCCTCTAATTGCGATAAAACAATTCTGGAATCAAGTAAAGTACATTCTGCTGTTACATTTTTCTGCTGTTACATTCTGCTGTTACATTTTTTTGGTCAAAATTTTGACTCATTTTAAAAGAACTACCATCAGTATAGCCTACGTTGTGATCCGCAAATTTGTCGTGTAGCTTTCTATGGAATCAATTTCTATCGGGCACGAGAGTAATTCAACACTGGCATGCTCCTGCTTGATTCCCCTTATTCAAGACAAATCATTCCACTGAAGATTTACACTTTAGTTCGTGTGATTGGTATATGTCCCAACTCATTTGCTTCTTGAGGCATTTGCAAATGTTCCCAATCATGTCCTTAGCGGCTAAGGAACCTCCATAGACTTTGCAAGTATTCTCAGTATGGTACTGATAGTGTTAAAGGGGCAGTCCACATTGACGCCAAGTTGATTTAAATAAAAGCAGAAAAATGAGGAAAACATACTGATGAAGATTTGGAGAAAATCTATCAAAGAATAGCAGAGTTATGATTTTTAAAGTTTTAAATTTGTGACGTCACATGCGAGCAGCTCCCCCATTGGTCATGTAATAATGAATTCATAAAGTGTTATTTTTGTCAGGAAATTGAAAATGATTTTACCTGTGGATTCAATATGTAATCAGAAACATTATTTCATACATGCCTCTATGAAAAAAATCAATTCTTTATGAACCATTAAAACATGGCAATTTATTGAATTTATATCAGATGGCATATGGGGAGCTGCTCGCATGTGACGTCACAAAATTAAAACTGTGAAATTTCATAACTCTGTTATGCTTTGTTGGATTTTCGTCAAACTTTCATTAGTATGTTTCTCTCACTTTTCTGCTTGGTATCAGGGTGGACTTTGCCTTTAAGCAAGTGACTAAACTACTTAACTGGACAGGATGTGCATGTGTCAAAATAGGAATTAATTTTTTATTGTTATTATTATTAATAATACTTAAAACGACAAACGGATTTAAAGTCAATATAAACTGAATAAAATTGGCTGATGAACGTTATCTCTAACATCAATTTCTTTATTAGATATTTTCAATTGTTTTAAAGCCACAGATTAACAATAACTAAAGTTTACAAATGTGAACCACATAGTCCTCCGTGTCTAAGTGTCTTTGATAAGATCTAAACATGAAGCCCCGAAAAAATGTATTTCAAAATGGTTATTTGGTGCTTTAAAAAAGTAAAAATCTACATGTACGAGTACTCGGGTTGACCGGATTCACCATTCCCATTTCCTGTCATAGACTTACTGTGTGTAGATCTGGACTATTTTATACTTCACCGCAGAAAAAAAAATCATGGGTGACGTTCATTCATGCATATCTTCCCAGTGGCAGCATAACGTTCCAAACTTCTGTATTCTAGGGTGTTTATTTGTCCACTTCATCGCTATTGCAGCTCAGATATCAAAGTTTGACTTTTTTTTTAATTGAAGATCCACAATGTTCGCCTATGTCCTTAAGGTAATTAAGTGTTGTTGTTTTTGTTGTTGTTGTTGTTGCTGCTGTTGTTGTTGTTGTTGTTGTTGTTGTTGTTGTTTTGGTGTTGTTTATCATCTGTAACAATCATCAAATGACGTCAATCAGTTTTTATCGTATATGATTTCAGCATAATGGTATTCTGCGCATGTAATAAAAAAAAATAATGATATGAAATGAAATACACACTGATTCTAGAAAACACGAGAGCAAAACTGTTACCATTTACAGCCCATACAACTGAACTGTAAAAATTAATATATTTCGACGCAATATTAACAATTATCACCTGCATAACTGAAAGTGCTGTTTTAGATAAAACAGTCAGAAACAGAACGTTAGAATGGCTCAAAGTGGTCGTACATATCTCCCATTTGGCTTCTCTTTCTCCTTTTCAACATATCGCATTTTACGATCGAAAAAAACGGGGACGTCAAAAGTATTAGCATACTCTTGACAAATAAGCTCACGTTATTCACCGCGTCACACTCGTACGCTTCACATAGCGCGAACAAGCCGGTACCGTCTTTTTGTCAGGCGGGACAAGGGGGCAGCTGTACAGAGTGCTCGCCGCGGGAAAACACTCGCGAGCGAGCCAGGTGTTCGCAGCCAATAGATTTTATCACGCACGACGGCCCGCCAAAAGTGATACTGCTAAACTGCCGCTTTTAGAACCAACTTCACAGAAGCTTTCATCTGGGTTAATTCGATATGTTACGTTTCCTACGTTGAGGACCCTTCCATGCCATCTATGATTTTCTTAATCGTCGTCGCTTGTTTTCTTTTTATTCCCCGACCTGCGTCATGTATTGAGCGTATCCACGGAAATATCGTAAAATCTTGGAGGAGAAAATGACTTGTTATTGGATTTAAAGAGCCTTTAATAAGGTTCTTATATAGTAACGATTAAACAATTAACACGATTGTAACATGACACAAGGGACAATCGTCAAAGTTTATAATTTGGTGTATAATCTTGACACCTTGTAACTTACGCAACATGGTTATGTTTTCTTGATGTACATGTATTCACCTGTGAAACGGAATTCACTGCGGACTGAATTATGAATACATGAACACCTGATACAGTTCTCCTCTTTCCCGAACAAGTATCCAAACATCGTTTCTGAGTCTTCACTGGATATATATTTGCTAACTTTTAAACAAAAAATGCAAGATTTCCTGGGTTTGTTGCTTTTTATCAAAAACTGCTGCGGGCAGATAATGTTTATTTCAAACCAGGGGCAGCGCCAGAGTAAAATCTTAAGAGGGGCGAAATCCGTCGGGGACAATTTTGCCGGACCAAAAAAAAAAAAAAAAAAACCAATTTTTTTACCATCCAAACAAGCATCCCTGCAAGCGGGGGCACGGAGGCCAACGGAGACAAAAATCATTTTTGCCTGCCAAAAAATAAATATCCCAGCCAAAAAGCATCCGACAAGCGGGGAACAGGGTCCAACGACAAAAAGCATTTTTACCTGCAAATGATTTTTCCTGATCAAACAACATCCGACAAACCGGCGGCAGGGGGCCGACGACGACATGCCTGCCCCCAACCAATTATACCCTGTCAAATCAAGAACAATGGGGGCGCAATTCTCGAAAAACAGTAAAATCCAAATTATTTTAAGTACTTTGAAAACAATAGGGGGCAGCCTCTACCTCTGCCCACCCCCAACCCGTAGCGCTGCCCCTGTTTCAAACAATACATTTTCTAAATTTGATTATTTTTTTTTTTTGTGCCGTGTTGAAAACAAAGAATATTTCCATTATACCGAGACACTTTGTTTTATATTATTTACGTTTGCCATTCAGGTGTTACACAACCCCCCAAAATGGCGTGCTAACTTTAACACCCAAAGTGTTGCCCAATATACACTGTAAATTGAAACACTCTTGTAAACACTTTTCTGTAATATATAAACACTTGAACACGTTTAGTTAGAAAATCTGTGTATCACCCACTAGTATATATCAAATTCGTGTTTATTTTTTGGAACACTTCGAAAATACTTGTTTAATATGAAATCATAACACATGCACGTTTAGGTGTTTAGGTGTTGAAAATCATACGCGTCAACAAACATTATTATGAACACTCAAACACTTAGGTGTTTAGATCTCATTAAAAATGTTTGTTGACGCGTTTATGATGTACATCACCTTGCACCTAAACGTGTTTATGAAATGTGTTCTCCGGAAATAAACACGAATTTTTGTTTTTTTATATATAAAGTGATGCAAAGAATTTCTAATCAAAAGTGCTTATTATTTGCAGATAAACGTGTTCAAGTGTGTATATAAAGTGTTACAGAAGACTGTTTATAAAAGTGTATAGTATTTGTACAGTATACAGCGTGTCTCAAAAAAGTGCAAGTGAAAAGCGCGCTCTCTAGCAATTAAAATACTTTGATGCTTACATCAACGTCAAGGGCACAGTCTTAGCTTCAAAATAATGTCATTTGTTCCGTTCAAATTGCTTGTTTTAATCTCAAAATATGTCAGGTTAACAACGAAAGGGTAAAATCTCAATTGTGTAGGTTTTATTACAGTCAATAGTAGCTTTAGGCCTAGCTATTCCCTATAAAAGTGTCACAGTTGCGATTTCACTCTATCCCTGTTAACAACATATCTCGTGATTAAAACAAAGCAAATTGAACATAACAAACGGCATTTAAAAGCCAAGCCTCGCAGATTGGATAAAAGTTATCATATTTCGACATATTATTGTAGTCTTTTCACGAATTCCGTACAAATAAAATCTTTTTTTTTAACATGTCGGCACTAGGCCTTATTCGCTATAGTAAAAGGGGCACAGTGATTTCACCCTTTCCTTCGTTAACCACAATATCTCAGATTAAACCTAGCAAATTGAACAGAGCAAAACGCTCACTGTAAAGCCAAAACTCGCAGATATTGATAAGAGTGATCATATTTCGATACATTATATTCTGATATCATTATGATAGTCTTTTTACCAGAATTCGTAGAAATAAAAACATTTCTTTGAACATGTTATTCAATGTTTTCGGACAGAAATTATTGGCGGTATCATCAATAGGGTAAAAAGAACGCTTCGCCTCCGATGCAGCGGTCCTACTATTTTTTTTTTCCAAATGAAGTCTAGGATGCCACCATAATGACGTCTTAAAGACCACAACATCCGGTAAGACCTGCAATCACCTGAAATATTTTAGTTCACGCAAAGAGTTCCTCTAAAATCAATATCAATGTCATTATCAGGGCGATTATTCGCCTCAATACAAACGTTTGGATTGAAAGTGCATTTGTATTTATCGCAATTATGACAAGGCGGTAACATTAACTTTTTTTCTATTTTCTTATAGTGCATAGAGACCTGCCCGGCAATGTGTTATGCGCTTTATAAGCATGGTTTATTATAATTTTCATAATTATTATCAATCTAACGGTTTCTCCTTTGCTCTTTTCGGAATGATGCAAACAACTCTTATTAAGCTTTTTATCTGCTCATTGTTAGGGAAGTTATGAAGTTGAAGTCGGTTTTGATTACAGGACGGAAATGACAGCTGCCTTCGGGTGAAAAGTGGAATCAATTAATTGTCAAAATAATGATATTAGGTGAATAGAGCTACATTGTGTTGCAGCGATCCATAAAAATAATGTATCAGCTACAAATTATCTGCGAATTAAAAAAATGAAACGTAGTTATAACTTAATATTACCTTACTGTATAATTATGCAGTAAGGTCGGCAACCCCAAGACCCAGGGGTGGCGCCACGGTAAAATCTTAGGGAGGGCGAAAATGTCAAAAACCAAACTAAATGTCATGAATTACACAGCAAAATGATGATTTTCTATAATTTGAAAATTCAGGAGGTGGCCGTCCCCACCCCCCCCCCCCGGCAAAAATCAACGGTCAGCGTGCTATGTGTACTATGCTAGGAGATAATGTCTCTTTGAGAAAAAAAAAAATCAAAGCAGAGTCTAACGGTTACTATATAATTTCACTAAAGCCGAATTTCTAGCTTCTAAACTTTGCCACAGGTTCTTTGAAGCATGTTACCGGGCGAATGTTTTTTAGGTATGCAAAATTTCGCTTTGCCTTTATTTTTGCTTGCACACCACCGGCTAAGATTTTACGGGACTTTATGTCATCGAGGTAATTATGGTAATCAGAATGAAAATGACAATGGCAAATTAATTGATTGATTGATTAAAGTGAGATATGCAAGAGTCAAGCATCTGACTTGCTAACATTTACATGTTTTGAATTATGAAGACTTCAACCAGCTGCAGTCAAGAAGAATTCATGCGATAGAACCGTGGTACTGTTAACATTTTTGTAACTGTATTTAAGAAAAAACATGTTTTATTAAGTAAGTGTATTCATAACGGTGATGCTTATATCTTAATTTGTATGTCATTTATTAATCTCAATTGTCATTTCTTGCCAATTGCTACGTTGTATGTATCTACTAGATCGATTTGTGCATGTTTTCATTCCTTGGCACTTCAGCAAGATTGCGCTTTGTGAATATATATTTTGTATATTATTACTAATTAATCTTGTAATTTCTTGCTACTTGCTATTTTGTATTTATCCACTAGATTGATTTTTGTATGTTTGTATCTCTTTGCGCTTAGAGGCTTCACCAATTTTGTGCTTTATAAATATCTTGTATTATTAGTATTTATACGTCAAAAATCGTTCAATAATCACAGAAATGTCTGTCCAAGATGTGGGGCATCATGAATCATGAAAGTTTTAGTGACCTCCTGCACAATTTAGACTTAGCAAGAATTTCAGAATGCAAGTAGGGACATTACACCCTACACGATTGGTTTACGAACCGATTTCGGAAGAAGGCGGAATAGCGTTTGATATAAACACATCAACACATCACAATTTGTTTATTCAGGTTCTGAATAGTTAGATATAGTAAAATCGAAATTATGACCCGTTTCGAGTTCTCTAGTCGGAGGAAAAGCCAAATCGGCTCCGAATCGTAGTGACGTGAAAGAAGTCTCTGTACGATTTGAAAATAACCGGATTCAAGGCTGACAGGTAACCAAAATTTCATTCACGTATTTATCGTTCAGAATGCGAATCAAAGGTTTTATTCCCAAAATCGGATCGTATAGCAGGTCGTGTCACGTGCGGTGGCCCGAAGGCATCCGATAGTTTTGCTGTCATCAAATGTTTATCTCTGGGAGGCACCGTGGTGTAGTGGAATTTTCTCTACTTTTTATGCTGGAGAGCCTGGGTTCGATTCCCGCTATGCGCATTTTCATCCTTCAACTAGGCGATTTATACACATTAATGCTCCGCACCTAACTGGGGTAATACTAATTACGGGGCCTTCTGACAAAGCAGTGTTTGTCACTGAAAACGCTACCCGATGTACATTCGACGTTAAACTGTAAAAATATTGAACACTTTTATAAACACTTTTCTGTAACACTTTATAAACACTGGAACACATTTATCTTGAAATCATAAACAAGTTTAGTTAGAAATTCTGTGGATCACCTTGGTAATATCAAAAGTTCGTGTTTATTTCTGGAACACTTCATAAACACTTGAATAAGTTTCATAAACACGTTTAGGTGTTTAAGTGTTGAGAATAAACGCGTCAACAAACATTTTTTGGTGAAGATCTAAAAGCTTAAGTGTTTAGGTGTTCATGAAAGTATTTGACACGTTCATGGTTTTCAAAACCCAAACACTTCAACATGTTTATAATATCAACGTGTTCAAGTATTTACGAAGTGTTTTAGAAATAAACACGAATTGTTGATATACGTGATCCACAGAATTTCCAACTGAACGTGTTTATGATTTACATATGAACGTGTTCAAGTGTTTATAAGGTGTTACAGAAAATGATTATAAAAGAGTTTAGTATTTTACAGTGTATTATTTTTTATTATCAGTTACTACTTTCATGTACAGATTGTCTGTGACCATATACTCGAGAGAAAATAATACAAGCACGATTTATTTTTTTCTGATACAATCAGAGCTTACCACAAAAATATTACCGCACGATGAAGGACAAATACGAATATCAGTTTAAAATTTTTACTGAAAAACAGTATTTTTATTGCTTTCAAATACATCGTTCGAGACATCATCTATATTTATAGACTATAATATCAGATAGAATATCACACTTATTCTTTGTAGAAATATTTTGTGAATATATGTACGGGATATGTAACTAATATGGGATCAGGACATCGAGTTAATATCACCAACTACAAAATAGACTCGTATGCATCCTCCGGGATCAAAAATCATCAGAATAGTAGCAGCTCCGATACAAGCAGTACCGTCGCAGTTTTAATCATCATACTTATACAGTCAATAAGTCTATATACTGCCTGCATAAAATTTCCGTCAAATCGACGATTGTCAATAATTATAATGAGTACACCTGCAAAATGTTCCCAATTAATTGTATACGTTACCTCCATCATTATTATATCTTTATTCATCGTATAGATAAATAACATGACTTTCGTTAATATTTTTAATCACGGTAAGCTAAAATGGTTACATTTTAGCCTGACGGAAAAGCAGGTCAGTCGTATAGCTCGAGTTTGATCTAATAAAAGCATGCAAAGACCGAAAAAAAAGATGGCGATTCAGTCTGAATTCACACGTTAAAGGAGATTATCCATATTTAATGTCGCACGAGATATAAATATCATTTTCAAAATGCGTATTCCCCGATCCTCAAGAAATGGGAACATGTGGGTTACAGTAGTATCATTCAGTCCGTAAACTATCGTTTGATGTAGGCCGAATGATAGTTGATCAAACACCATAATGATAAGAGGTGATCGATAGGTCAACATATCGCGTCATGTGATGTGATTTTGACCAATCAGAACAAAAATCTAGGTATAAAGGTCAAAGGACATGAGTACCAAAGTGTGACGTCACTCTGGGTTCAGAACGCTGAACTGTAGTTCAGAAATGTGTGTGGACAATGGCGAAACCAGATGCAACACATCCCAGCTGGTTGTTTTTACCAGTTAGAGAGCTGCACTTGCACTGAGTTATGGTTCGGCTCTTGTCCCCACATATATTTCTGAACCAGTTTGACAACATCACTGCTGCTCTCTTCAGTGCATCCCAGAAAAAAAAGAACCTTAAAACAAAAGCTTATTGTGCGAAAGCAACGTGGCATATTTTTGAAAACACATCTTCAAAAATAAACTTTGACTTCCGCTCTTTCAAATGATTCATGAATCAATCTTATGTGTATTCATGGTTCTCTGAGTACCGTGACTTTGAAAATATTTGCTACACGTTTGGGCTTAGACCCTCAGCACATAAAATACAAAAAGAGATGAACACCTGTTAGTGCTCCTTATCAAAGCCAACAGGCGTACCGAATGGTTTTTGACATTAAATTTTTAAAGTCATGGTACTCAGAGATGCACGAATAAATAAGTTTGCTGAATGTATCCTTTGAAAGAGCATAAGTCAAAGTTTATTTTGAACATGTTCTTTCAATCATTCGCCTCATTGCTTCCACACAATAGGCCTTTGTCTTGGGGTTCTGGGTTTTTTCTGGGACGCACTGTATTTCTGAACCATTTTGACATCATCACTTCTGCTCTCTGTATCAAGCAGTCGGTGAACTATCACTTGATATGGGTCAAAAATAGTTCAACGAACACCTACAATGATTTGAGATGACCAATATGTCAATATACTGTTTCAGGTGATGTAGTTTGGCACAACCAAGGAAGAATCAATGTATGAAGAACATAATATGAAACTGATTATTACACAAACACTATGTCATAGCTTTTGCTGAATGCATAGAACATGTGGCACAACTCTAGTCAAATACAATAACAAAATAACTATCAGAATGTGAAACTGTCTAAGGCCTTTTAAGACTTAATTTTGCTGATACCAGTCACAACAAAAATACAATTTTGGTCAAATCTGTATTTTTTTTTCAAACATAAAGTATTAATTGGTTTGTTGAAAGGAAAATTCTTTTGCTACCAGTGGTTTGCTAATTCCCAAAATTAATGAAAGTTTTTTTTTCTGATTATATACATCTAAAAGCTTTGGTTTTTTTTTCTGATTATATACCTCTAACCCATCATGGGTGTATCGATTCATATCTTGAACTACACTGAATTTTCAAAGTGTCATCAAAAACACAATATCCACAAAATCGACTGCTATAAAAGGCAAATGATTATAACAAGTCTTCTGAAAAATAATTACAACAGCTACAATTATGATTCTGTCCAGAATGAAATAAATCCAATTTACCGGCAAATTAATACTTTTTGTTCCCATTTACATATTTACAGTTACACATCATGAAATTCACTTAGTTACTGTTGGCATTAAAACATCATCATAAAATCAATTTAATTCCATTTTCAACACTGTCCAATGTTGATTAACTGTGGCACAGTCTATATGAGTAATTAAAACCATGATCTACATAATAGTTAGCAGCAATACGGTCTTACTAAAGCTATTCATTTGGCTAGTATAATAGTAACTAAAATGGCGAGTATAACTAATTACATGACATGAAGAGCTTTTTACATCATCTTCGTAATATGTGAGTAAATGATACAATGTGCCTCTGAAATGTAACATAAACTTCACAAAATAAGTTCTGCAACTCAAATTTGATCGTCACTATCCCTCTTGGTATTATAGTATAATCGTTGAACATACTGCCTATTTCCCTTCACAATGATACCTCATTTGCCATGATTACGGATTCATGAAATGTGCAAGACATTTTGATAAAGGGCCAAGTCAAAAGTGAAAAATTGCAAAAATGCGTTGTTGTGATCACCAGTTCAGTGTTCATTTGTATGGAGATTGAATTGTGTTGAATGACGTTATGATGGTTTTTAATGAAGTGTTATGTGTTGTTTGTTGGAGGGGACCCTGGAAAACTTGCCAGAATCCTAATGAAACTCTAACACAGTGACAATTTCACAATAACCCACTTAAATCACACTTAATATTCAAAACAAAATGTGAAAACCACACATAACATTGCAGAGGGAAATGGTCAAACTTTTCAACAACACCAACATCAAGTATTACACTACAATACCCAGACAGATATAGACACTCAAAGTTGAGTTGCAGAACTTTCTTTTTTTGAGAAGTTTAGATAGTACCCTGTACCCAGTGCTGTACATTTGGCAAAATATGTTATTTTATTTCTTTACATGTCCATGTAACTATTGTTACTCATTCACACTCTATCTGCAGTCAAGTGCATGTACCTTACATCACACCAAAGCCTGATATTTGAATGCATGTTGAAAGAAATTTGTTTAATATTATGATTGCTAACCAGAAAGATATAGAAATAAAGCATTATGCGGTGGCTAAAATGTGAATTTCTTCTAAAATATCCTTTATTCTTACTGGTCTTTGCTTTATTATGAAATACAGCTTCCTAACTATTTTCATGCAATAATCTCAAAATGAATATTCATGGTAGAAAATATAATCATGACCATCAATCGAAGCACAAAAAATAATCCTATACATTTCACAGTTTTTTGATATTTTAATTTTCACACAAATATACATTTTCTATCATTAAATTATTTTCAATTTTGAACACAGTATTGTTCTTGAATGGAAGGAAGTTGTATTTGGTATGTAAAAAAAAAATTATCATCATCATGATATCTGTTAATGGACATCAAATACAAAATACATGTGCAGTGCACTCTTGTTATAAAGAAGTCCTTGGGACCCATGAAATTATTTCTTTATAACGAAATTTTTTTATATCAGGGTTGCAAAAACAATACAATACAAAGGAAATCGAAGATATGGGACCAGAGATTTGACTTCTTTATAATGAAATTTTGTTATATCAGTGTTCTTTATAATGAGAGTGCACTGTAATATATGACACAAATGGTACCCTGGGCTACCAAATAGAAATCTGCCATTTTGTTGATAATTATTATTCTTTAGTACTGTGCCCTGGGTTACAAAACTGTGTAAAAAGTTATTTTGAAGTGTGAAAATAATAACTTTAACTTCATTTAAATCTCACTTTTCATAAGTTTTTTGTTGTTTTGTTGTGCACTTGTGCAGCCTCTGTATCATAACCAATGATCTCAGTGATCACAACCAAAGAAAATACATTTTTGGACACAAGAGGGCGCTACAAAACATGCTACCCTGGGGAACAATGGTAAGATGGCACTTTGTCTTGACGTTGTCAAAGACAAGGGAAGGGGCAACGCGAAATGTCTCAGTCTGAGGGAGGTTTCTTTTTGGGGAAAAAAAAATTAAAAAGAGAGAAAGAAAAAAAAGTAAAGTAACTGGATCAAACGGAAAACATATTTTAAAAAAATGAGTACGAATAATGTCACGACCTGGCAACAATAGTCAAGTCTGACTGATTGCCATTCAACAACAACAACAACAACAAGGTACCCCAGGGTAGCACGTGGTGCATCATATTAGCAATGACAGCACTTGTTGATAGAAAAAAGGGAGCCTTCTAGTGACAGTTGTACACACGTGAAATGATGCGCATTACTAAGATCTAGTTACACATTCAGAACACAAACACTATTAAAAGGTTGTTAATACCACAGCAAAGCCCTCATGTGGTTACAAGCAGACAGCTGTTATAGGACCACATCACAACTTAACGAGAGAACAGATAAAGTCACAATATGCACACAAATTCACAGCGTGCAAGGAGGAAAAAAAATGGTACATCAGATAGTTGTTGGATAAGTACACTCCACTAGTACCTTTCCGCGGTCCACATACTATCACATTGATATAAAGAGCTCCCATCGGAATGATTCATTTCTGTCAAGTTCTGTTCAAGTCCCAAAGAGCTCGTGGAAAATGTCAAGTTATGATGTTTATCACCGTCAGAACTGTACTATTCGGGCAACAGCACCCTCGCATGTTCCAGTATTGACAGTCAGCAGGTGTAATGATCTTCAGTGAAAACTGATATGAATACAATCCACGGTTTGGGTGGCAATACTTTGCAACCAGGTAAAAATTGCATGGCGTCGAGCATTTGTGCATAGACTGGTGTGGTTTTCCATAGAAGTAATATCCTACAGACTCTATTAAAGCCCAAGTATAGTTTTGGTAAACGGTAAACAATGAAATTCTTTGCAATTATGTTTTTAGATACACCTATATGATCTATCAATACCCTGAAAATGGCTCACTCTGTAAATGTCACACTTCTGAGGAATTACGTAAAATATAAAATCTCGGAGGCAGGGCGGGCCCAGAGATTTCCAGTAGGTAATGTACTTACCGCTACATGCTCCAGCTATAATGAAAACATCATAATTGGTCACTATAAACAATTTTGAGTAGGTTTAATGTTGTTTTCTGATGTCTGGATGACAATACAATACTTCTTGAAAGATTTACAAAAAAGTTGTCTGATCAACCGAAACTATACTTGGGCTTTAATACTCGGCATGATTCATTTTATATTTTATACAACACAATAAATGTAACATATAACTACTTTACAGGCAGATATGACATTTGATGGTTACAAAGCTCTTATACTGACAGATTCTCTCCCTGCAGAACCCTCCCCCCCCCCTTCTCCCCCCACCCCACAGCATATGTGTAATATAATTCTGCATCTAATGCAAGGAATGTGATTATATTTAAAGACCTTTTCTAATGAAATCATGTATATCAAATCAGCTAATGCCCTGTAACTTTACCTGTCAGAGCAATAATGGCTAATATTCATGATTTATATGAATTTTACAGATTTAAAAAGAAATCATATGAATCAATAACAGATATTAAAAACATAATGAAACACATCATGTTATAACTACGAAATACATGATTATCACAGCAATTTGATTTAATTCAGTTTTTAAAAATGGCTACATAAAAATGTAGTTACCATTTTAAAAAATCAAATTAATAATAGACATAAAACATAATGAAACACAACGTGTTACAACAATGATATACATGATTATCACCAGCAATTTAAGAATTTAAGAACATGATCTTGTCAATAATATGTATCAATGTTCATTTGTGTGTGTTTTTTATTAATAAAGAAATTAATCATTCAGATTACTTACTAAATCAGGGCTGGCCATCTTTTTCACACTGGAAGCCATACTTGATTGAGTTGATTCATTTTTATTTTTATTTTTTTTTGGGGGGGGGATTACAATGAAATGCCAAATTTCTAACTTCTATAATTACTGAATTACAAAAAACAAGTATGCCTTCATACTTAATAGACATAATTCTACAGAGTTGAGTTACATCCATTCTCATTTTCAGGAATATTACATTGCACAGGTCTAATTCTTTCTGTTACTTTTTCATGATCTTTGTACACTTTTGTGTTTACAGGTAATGCTTTCTGGAAAAATCCTGCAAATTATTACCACTGGTGATTCCACACTGAAAATTTTTACATTTTGTAACATTTTGAGTCTCTTCAAAAAACTTGATAAAATTTTAGATAGCTTTCAAGAAATTCAAGGTCACCCTAGAATACAAGTGGAAGGCAAAATGCCCCAGTCATTAGCTAGAAAATTCTCCTTTTTAATTAAAATAAAAGGCACAACTGTTGAGGGTCTTACAAGACAAAGAGATGTCCCATACCACACGACTGCTTCCCCTCTTTTTACTCCAGATGTCAAAATAGTACTCACAAAGGTTAGTGACATGATTGGGAACACTTGAAAATGCCTCGAGAACCAGATGAGTTGAAATATATACCAACTATACACTAGCAGGAGTGGATCTCCCACCTGGGAGGATTTGTCTGTAATTTGTTTACTTAAGGAGAATCAAGCAAAAACATAGGAGTATCTTAACTTTATCCGAGGACGATAAAAATAAGTCCCATAGAGAGCCACACAGCAGGTTTCCGTGCTACGAGTGATATTGGCATTGTTTATTTTAGAATGAGTCAACGTTTGACTACAAGATTTTCACAGGAGAATCCTTGTATAGTTTACTTGATTCTAGAGTAGTTTCAGCCCAAGTTGAGGACTACCCCCAATCAGGTCATTTGCTAGTACTATGACATTACCAGGATACTAATCTTCATTCCTCACTTGTTTGGAATGCAGATAGAAAAATCTTGTGATAAATGCTCCAAATTTTGAATAGAAAATTACCCTTATCACAATAGTGGAAGAACTGGATAAATATATTCAGCAGATGTCTATTTATGAATTCAATAACTATGAGTTTGCTCCTATATCAACTACCAGCTTACAAGTAATCCTCAGCTCCAACAGTATGTGGTCAAAGGTCGCGAGATTAACCATAATGTAACACTAAATACAATTGGTTGTTTTCCAACATTGTCAAGTCTCCTTGTAATAATTTTGCTATCACCACAAAGCTACTTTTATGAACTTTACATTGATGGTGATTGTAAGAGCCAAAAAGGTTTGTCCAATCTACAGTCCCCTTTTGGAAAGTGATTAGTTTTACCAGTTTTCTATGGAACAGTTGTCAAAAACCTACCGTTTCGCATGAATGAGCACTATCTTTGCAGGTGTTTTTCTCCACTTTCCTGATAATGGCTTGGGTGATAGTCCAAATTTGTGAGGAGGATTTTAAATGGGTTTGCTTCGTCCATCTTAGACTAATTATACATTATTTTAAAGCTTAGAATCTCAAAAAAAAACACAATTTCTCATTTTTCCAACTTATGGTGCGTTTTGTGGTGACAGGTCACATTTACTTTCAGCGCAGGGTTGGTGACCCACAATGTAAGCGATCTAAAAGTGGAACACTACTACTACATGCCATTTACTCATGTTTTTGACTTGGTTTAAACAGTCAAGGTTCAATGGTCAAAGGTCAAAGATCAAACACAAAGGTCATCTAGTCTGAGCAAGTACAGGTTCTGGTAGACTGTCAGCCATCTAAATGTGGTAGAACACAGCTGCAACATGTCATTCCTTTATAATTCCAGCTTTGACCAGAGCCTCTTTCACATCATCGTAAGCCGTTGGATCTTCAACCGTAGCAGGCATCTGAATGTGAATTGAATGAAATTGAGTTGAATTAAATCAACAACAAACCAATAATTCAACAATGGAAAGTGAGGAAAGTTTTGCACGAAACATAA
This sequence comes from Eucidaris tribuloides, assembly GCA_001188425.1. Classification (NCBI taxonomy): domain Eukaryota; kingdom Metazoa; phylum Echinodermata; class Echinoidea; order Cidaroida; family Cidaridae; genus Eucidaris; species Eucidaris tribuloides. The sequence goes on from JZLH01S0289868.1 coordinate 47,849, forward strand.
TTTTATGCACTTATTTGCATAATTACATGTACATGTAATTACTTCAAAAATATAAAAAAATTATAATTTTTTGAAAATTTTACTTTACAGTTTTGTAGTTCACATTCGGCTCTATGCGCATGCAAATTTTTGCAGCGATCGCGCGATCTGCGGCCGAGAACTAAACGGGGGGGGGTCAAACTGACCCCCCTCCCCTAGTGAAAACCCGGTCTGAAATAGCCCAGTTAAAATAGGGTTAATGAGTTTCATACTTCTGTGTAGAAGTTTTGAATCCCCTATCCCCTACCCAGTGCTATCATATAAAGCAAATAAAATTGAAAATGGACAAGAAAAGGTGAAGAAGAAGCATTTTGAAACTGCGGGTGGATGCCAGACAATGAACAACAGACGCCATCCCATGCCGGATAAGCTAAACAAGAAAGTTATGCAATCCATAATATTACATCTTGCCTGCATCTTGCAATCTTACACATACATGTAATGCATTCCAAATTATGCCATTTCAGTCTTCAAGGTTTGTCATTTTTCACTAATTTTGAATACGTTTGCATAAATTTGCATATTTAATTAATTTCAACATTCTGCATGGAAATTTGAAAGCCCCCACCAAGTCCTATCAGATGAAACAAACAAATCAAAATCCACCAAGAAAAAAGGTAGCATTTTTTGTGATTTGGAATAAATTTGTACAAATTAGCATAATTAATGAATGTCAAAATTCTGCGTAAAACTTTGGACGCTCGCACCAGTCTGAGCAATAGAATCAGGAAATGCCAAAAAATACAGAAGTGGCATTATTGTAATTTTTCATTGATTTTTAATGTTACATAAACAAGAATAGTTAATTTTCAAAATTCTGGGAAGAAGTTTGGAAGCCCTTACCAAGCCCTATCAGATAAAATAAACAGAATCAAAATCTTCCTAGAAATAAAAGAAAAGTAGTATTTTTTTGTGATTTTGAATACATTTGCATAAATAAGCATAATTAATGAACTTCAACATTTTGTGTAGTTTAGAAGCCCCTGCCAAGCTCCATCAGATAAAACAAATTTAGTTGTAGCATTTTTTTGGTGATTTTGAATAAATTACCATTAATTAGCACAATTACCTTTATCAGTCTGAGTAATCAGATTCAAAATCTGCCAAGAAATAACATAGTCTCTGCCTGTTGACCTGAAATAACCTTTGACCTTGTTTTTGTGTCCTAAAATTCTACTCAGATGATAAGTGATACTTCATAACCATTATGTCCAAGTTCCAAGGAATAAGAACTTATACTTTCAAAGTTATGCCAAAACTTCAAAAACTTAACCTTGGTTAAGTTTTTATTGTTGATACCGCCACCACACCGTTGGACAAGCGGTGCCTATGTCTTGCTTCTGCTATGCATAGCAGGCAAGACAAAAAATCACGAGTAATTACAAGTATGTACAATTAATTAAACTTTGTAAGAACCCTCAAAATAAGATTCTGTGTATGTAATCACATTACATATACTGCATATAGTAGTGATTTCAATTTCAGTCATATCTCTTGAATGGCTTGACCAAATTTGTTTAACCCTTTGGGGACGACGGGCTTGTACAGAAGCCCAGTACATTGCACACTCAGAGACGACAGGCTTCTACAGAAGCCCAGAATATATGACAAAAATTTCGGTCAAACACTGGATAAACGGTACAGTTTCATTACTAAAAGCGTCTGTCCCCAAAATTACACATTTTTGACTAGTATAAAATAAGAAAATAAATATTGTGAGAGGAATTTTATCAGAATACATGGGTTTATTTTCCCTTCAAAGTCAAACACGTGCAAATCGCGTCGTCTCTCAATGAACAATAGTGCTGTATAGCATCGAGCCCAAGGGGTTAAGACAGAGTAAGGGATTTGCAGGTCAGGAAACGGTAAAATGAATGAAATCCGCTCAAATCGTTCACAATGTGAAGATTAGTATCAATAAACACCTGTCATAGAACCTTTGGGTAGAATACATAGTTTTGGTGAAAATCTGGACAATTAAACTTCAAAATTTACGTCGACGTGCACAGGCTGTTCCAAAATTGTCCGATCAGCCGTTAGCCGAAGATCGAGCGGAGTTTAGCCGTTTGACCAATCAGTGTGCTCCGCTGGTCTTGCGACGGTACCGCGATTCGCAATTTGAGCAAAATTTAAACTCACAGAAAGAACAACATTCTGTTTCTGGTAACATGTCATTATTAGTGTTTCTCATAAAACAACAATTCATGACATATGGATCTCAAACTTTCAACACACCATTTGTAAGTACTAAACTACCATTTGGTATTGATAATGAAGGGAAGTAATGGACTTGCAAATCCCTGACACAATCTTTAAACTACTATTGTTGGATATCTAATCATGTTGTAGATTCTCTGAATCTACATGTATATTAAAGTCTATGGAAACTTTTCCGTTATTAAGTGTAAATAAAATTTTCTTACTTTAAGTATTCCTTCGTTGACCATTTTGGCCATAACTTGTCTGGTCAGCTTCCCTGATCTCGTCCTTGGCAACTTATTAACGATGACCGCTTTCTTGAAGAACGCCACCGGTCCGACGTTGTTGCGTACAGCAGCAATCACTTCCTCTATGATCTCATTCTCAGGTTTGGTCGTATCTGAGTGTTTGACATGAAAAATCGATAGAAAAATGTTTTAAAAAAACAAGGAAAACAAATATGAATCATGAAGATTTTGCAGCTCTCTTTCCAATCACATTTTCTACCACAGCACCACAAAGTTCAGCAATGTCACAACCATTCCAACTTGTCTTTTCTGAAAATAATCATACAATTGTAGTGGGTAGTAGTGGTAGTAGTAGTAGTAGTAGTAGTAGCAGCAGTAGTAGTAGTAGTAGTAGTAGTAGTAGTAGCAGCAGTAGCAGTAGAAGCAGTAGTAGTAGTAGTAGTAGTAGTAGTAGTAGTAGCAGTAGTAGTAGTAGTAGCAGTAGTAGTAGTAGTAGTAGTAGTAGCAGTAGTAGTAGTAGTAGTAGTAGCAGTAGTAGCAGTAGAAGCAGTAGTAGTAGTAGTAGTAGTAGTAGCAGTAGTAGTAGTAGTAGTAGTAGCAGTAGTAGCAGTAGAAGCAGGGACGATGCCAAGGGTAAAAAAAAAAGTTGGGGGGGGGGGGGGGCGAATCCATCCGGAAATTCGTGGCCAAATCATCAGCCAAAAAGTTGCTCAGTGGGGGGTTGGAGGGTTCGTGCCCCCAAAAATTTTCTCGGCCAAAACATTTTGGGCATGGCCAAAATTTGAAGCCAAATCAGCAGCCGAAAAGAAAAAGTCACTCATTTGTTGGGGGGGGGGGGGATTTCGAAAAACATGAAAATCTACGTAAGCTTCATTACATTAAAAACCATACGAGGTGACAGCCCCCCGCTGCCCCTGTGTAGAAGTAGTAGTAGTAGCTGTAATCAAATGTACCTGATTTAATTTATTTATTTACACAGAGTATGACTACATTGTATCTATTTTTGTCTGAACTGCATTACATGGAGTTCTTCATATGTTATGTGTACATGTTGTATGTAAGCACTTTGTAACACTCTGAAAAGGTGCCATATAAATACAAATTAATATAACTCAGGGGCAGAGTCGGAGCCCCCCCCCCCCCAAAAAAAAAAGGGTTTCACACTAAAGAAATGAGGGGTCTTTGAATATTTCTTGACAATTTTGCAATTTTGCCACCCACCCCAAGATTTTCTGCAGCAGAGGGCGCGCTTGTCAGAGGGCGCGCTTGTCTAAGAGAACTGGGCTCCCACAAACTTTCGGTTTTACATACAATAGATGACCAATTGACATTTTTTTTTTGGCTTGTGGCATCAATTTGCACAATAAATTACTGTTCTGAAACTCTAGATGACTGTTTTATTGCTTGCCATAAAATCCCTCCCCAAAATTTCAGTTCTGTTACACAGAGTTGCCAATGCCAGTGAATCCATTTGCGTGAGGCTCCCATAGGCCAATGGTATAAATGAGAGGTCCAAAAAGTGTTACGTGCCACCTATGCTGATAACACAATGAACCACTCGGATTCGGAATGATCAGTTTGTGACGCATTTCTGCAGTTTCTGCCATCGCCACGTTCCTGACAATCAGTCATTTATTGCATCTATAATCGATGTAACCAAGAAGTAACAAAAGACAAACAAAATCTCTGCGTTATCTGTGTTATAACTCACTTTTTTTTAAGACACACAGTCCCACAGGTATCTGGCCTTTGAGAGGGTCATTGACAGGAATAGCTGCACACTCCACCACGTCTCCCTGTTCAACGATGGCCTGACAGAAAGAAAATTTTAAGCATATGATGCACCTCGCACTACCCCAGGGTACTATTGTACCCCGGTGTATTGCATTGTGTAGCACCCTCTTGGGTCCATAACAAGTATTTTCTTCAGTTATGAGGCTGCCCCAGTGCACAACAGAAAGATATAAACTGACAAAATGTGGTGTGAAAATGAGGCTGAGGTTGTTATTTTTATGCTCTTTAGTGTTGTATAACATCATTTTAGAATGCATTTTGAGCAAAAAGATATTGAAAAGCATACTGAAACATTGAATTTTTGTACACGCAGTTTGTAACCAGGGCACATGTCTTGAAAAAATAAATTTAAATATATTTCTTCATATAAAAAAACGGTGAAGGTGATGGGACAAACCATCACTTTCAAGGCAATCTGGAAGTAGATTTCTTTCCAAAGCGGAGATGAAGAAAGATAGCGTGTACATTTAGATTGCCCAGGAAGTAATAGTTTGTCCTGTCACCTGAAACCAAAGTGATTATTTGCTTTTTATTCATCATCAGACACCATTTAATTGTAGACTATAAAAAGAAACTGATATTTTCTTCTCCACAAGAAAGAAAATTATATTTTCTTCATATTTTCTTCACTAGGAGAAAGAACAGTAATGTTTACTTCTCAATGGAGTACCTACAGTAAATTTGTAATAGTTGTGCCACTGCCTAGCCAATTGATAGTCCAAATTCAAACAGTGCAATGCACTTTCCTTTCGCGCATACTTAAAAATACTGATAATGCATTGTGACTCCATGGAGCAAAGAGATTAGTGAAACACAAAAGTACTATACAGTGCAACAAACCTTTCTTTTAACAATAACATATTCATCCTCGTGAAGCTTTATTTCCCACTTGAGGGCAGAAATATATCTCCTTTGGTGTCTCTGTCCCCCCAATCTTTACATGAAAGCACTGCTATTGTTTTTGAGGCTGCAAAACTCGGATAATGTCAAAAATGTAAACTGGGTTCCAAAAAAAACTTATCAAACTTTTACAAGGGCACTACACAAATTCCACTCAGTCAAAATGAACAATATTTTTACACAGGCTAGCTTCAATAATCTTTACTAAGCACATGTCAATAATTAAGAGATTGGTTCAATCACAGAGAGGCTATAGCCCCTCACATCAATTGTTTTCAGAAT
>JZLH01S0289902.1:4745-18766 GCA_001188425.1 Eucidaris tribuloides
TATGTGGTAAATTACATATGTTACACTTACTGACAATTACATGTACATGTATGTCATGAATGTACTTTTACACCATTTTCAATGCTAATTTCCTTTCCAATATTTTACTCTTTCTAAAAAATTGAATTTGATTCACATCATTCACCATACATGTATGTCATCCATTGTGTGGTAATTTGACTACATTATGTGTGTGATTTGTAAATACAACACTACACAGGCTTTGTACAGATACCTGTAACTATAAGGACCTGTTTAGCACCATTTCTCGCAACTTCTTACATTTTATTGAAACAATACCAAACATCATATTAAATAACGTGGACCTGCAAAGTCTCATTTGTTAATTATCTGGGGTAAGAAACTTCCAAGAAATACATGTATACTGATATTCTAGAGAAGGTGCAGAAACAATGTTTACATCTATTTAGGAATAGCGGGCTAATCTAGTAGTATACCGAGTAAGTAAGTGCGCAGTACTTGGCGTGACATGAAATATCAGGAATTAGGGTACTTTATTGTGTCAGAAATTTAGAATCATTCTAAAAGTTTTTCTCATGTTAAAGTAATAGGCTAACATTGTGGAGCTTCAAATAAAAAAAATTGTCATACTTTGCTATCTGAGCTACATAGTAGTGTTTGAATGGACTAATAGACACCCTAGAATACAAATGTTTAGAAATTCATGCTGCCACTGGCAAGATATGAATGAATAAACAATTATTACTTGGGGCGAGTAAAAAATAGCCTAGATCCACACACGGTAAGTCTATGGGATAACATGGGCAGGCGAATCTGGTCAACTTACAATTTTCACTTTTTTAAAGCACTAAATAATCATTTTGAAATACAATTTTCCAGGGCTTCATTTTTAGACCTTATCAAAGACACTTGGAGCATGGAGGATTACTATTAGTATTAGGTCACATTTTTTTTTTACTTTGGTATTAAATGTTAGCCAGTGTGACTGTGTATTTTAATTAGTTTTTTTTCTGTCTATCTGCAGCAACCAGGATAAATACATGTATCAGACGAACAAGTTTACCAAATACGTACTGAATAGCAGCACATGACCACACGAGGGTACAACATCAACTACTTCTGGAAATCTGAGCTTAAAAATCCATCATGATTTTAGAATACTGCCTCCTGGCAGGCAGTGCTGCTGCCACTGGATTCTTCTCATTTTTATGGCACAAGAAAGCAAGGACATTGATGGAAGTAAAGGTAATGGAACAAGTTGACTGATTGATTGATTGATTAATTGATTGATTTCGCATCTTTATACGGTATTGTTCTCAGAACGTACTAGTTCTCAAGGCCTTAATGAGACCTGGACCAAGGATAGACCACTAGGCAAGGATGAATTGAGTAAATTTTGGGAGAAATCTGTCAAAGGTTAATGAACTTTGTCCCAAAATGTAATTTTCTGCCTATAACTTCAGTTAGGAGTGCTCACTGTTAAAATAATTTGGTGGTTAGGTGAAAAAATAAAATACAAATATATTGATAGAGTCACAGCGGTCAAAGGTCAATGAACTTTGTCCCAAAATGTCCCCTTTCTGCATATAATGTCAGTTATGAGTGCTCACTGTTGATATAATTGGGCAGTTAGGTGCACAAATAAACAACAAATATTCTGTTCGAGTCACGGGGGTCAAAGGACAAGTTCAAGGGTCAGAGGTCAATGAACTTTGTGCAGTCATTGGGATCAAAATCACAGTCAAAGAACTTTGTCCCAAAATGTTATTTTCTACCTATAATGTCAGTTAGGAGTGTCCATTTTAATTTCTATTAGGTGAGTAGATCTGAAAAAATGACAAGTAATTTCATGTGAGATGTCAATGAATTCCTGAAAGCTTATTTGGTATTTAATCTATTGAAGGTCATACATGTAGGTCAGTGAACAGTTCCCAACATCTTTACAGTTACTTGGTAGCTTGAAAGTCGATATTGATCATACTATGAGCCAGTTTCATGTGCTACCTACATGTAGCTGGCGGAGGCAAACCCATCGACTGTGCGCATTCAAACTTTTGTAGTTGTTTATTATTTTTCGTGTGGGGTGTTACAGTCACTAACTATCAATGAATAGTTCACAAACATAGATCTGTATTAATACCAAAATCACAATCTGGGGAACTTGATGTTGCAAAACAAGCATTATATTCATTGTTACTTTGTGGCAAATCTTGCATCTTGCTGTGTGAAGATCGAATTGTGAAAATTTTTCAAGCACTTACAAATACATGGTTGAGTTACTTCAATAAAATCCTACCTCTGAATCCCTTCTGGGCTTCAAATTTGGACAGATGGTAGATGACAAAATGAACTTTAAGAAAATCAAGTTTTTAAACCCTTGTATTTCACACATTTAATTGAATGAAAACTATGATTTTTTGTTTATTTTGTGGCACCAGGGGACATAATTTTCTTACAGGATACTCTCTAACATAGAACTATCTGGCTCTGTATTGCAGGAAGCCCCAGTACTGGATCTCAACAGTGACTTGCATGCTGCACTGAGTTCAGCCCCTAACCAGACCATCCCGTATGCAGTGGTTGAGGGGAATGTGAAGGCGGTGGATCAGGCCATCAAGAGTGAATATGTTGTGGGAGCACTAGGAGTCATCCAGACATTACTCTGTCGGGAACACAAAACAGAGTGGAGCAGATCAACAAGACTGTGGTAAAGATATTTTCATAACCATTCTGCTGTGTTTAACCCATCACCCCCCATTCCCCTTGCAAAAATATTAAAAGAAGAGAAAACTGAGGACTGAAAAGTGGGAAAGAGGGAGAAAAACTGCAAAACATACATGCAATGTCATGAAATACATGCAATGTATACATGCAATGTCATGACTGTATGTAGTGACCTTGTATGCACTATGAACCAAATTTGAAATTATTGAATGGAATACATAAGAACTTCTTCAATTTAAGAAATAACCAAGTATATGGTGACACAAGAATGTTTATGAGATGTACATGTATGTTTATGATTTTTTTGATGGATATGATACATGTATAATGTAATGAATGATTGATAAGTAAGTTTCTTATGTAATGCCATGACTGTATGTACATGTAGTGTCCATGCATGCAGTACAAACTAAAATTAACATTTTTAAATGGTATTCACCAAATATTTTTTTCGATTGAAAAAATAACTGAGTATGGTTACACAAGAATGTTTATGGAATGTACATTTATCTATCTTTTTTTGACAGGTATGATACCACTCGTATTATACGAAACACCACAAGATGTGTTCCATTCAACGTGACAAGACATGGCAGTAGTATCTCTGTGGAAGATGCCCTGTTAGCAACAGGTCTAGAACTTGAAACAATCCATGATAAGTTCTATCCTTACAACACATCACTTGGTAACAACATCCTCAGCTGGGCGAGTGGTGAGAAGACCAAAGGTTTCCAGGAAGTTGAACGCATGCTGCCAGAAGGTGCCTTCCTGACCGGGGTCGGCGAAGTGACATTATGTAACGACACAATCACGATACGACCGCCTGTCTCTGGACTAGACTATATCTTATCTTTATCAGGACAGTCTGGCATCATTCGTGAACTCAAATCCAAGCTGCGGCGGTGGAAAATACTGGTGCTCGTATTCGGGTCCACGACGGTCGTTGTTTTGTTTTTCATCCTGTGGAAATGGTTTAAGCGGTATCAAGACCAACGAAACTATGACATCTACGTCCAGCGTGTCTTACAGCAGCGTGCAGAGCAGACCGAGGGGTCTAGCGTGGATGATTACACGACCGGGGGGTTCACTGAGGTGGATACATGTGCAATTTGTTTGAGTCGCCGCAGGGACTGTGTACTGCTCAATTGTGGACACGTCTGTGCTTGCTCCGAGTGTGCAATTGCTCTTCAACCGCCCCACTGCCCTATATGCAGGGTTAGAATAGCCAGAATTGTACCACTCTATCATGCATGAGGGGGACACGAAAGAATCAATGAGAAATTCCTAGGATGTGGATTTTTAACTTATTTTATATCTTTGTTAATACACTGTCATCAAATTATAAATTGTAGATCTTAGATTTTGATATCGCTGTCCAAAAATAATTCTAATTCTAATGCGATCTTCGTAGTAAATAGGAGTATGTCATTGATATACACTGTATTTGAGGACAGGTAAAATTTTGACAGCATCCCAAAGATGTGATATTAGTATTTTCAGAATCGTAGCTGTGATTGGCGGTGTGGGTCTATACTGCCCCTTACTCATGGCCAGGACATTGTCTGCCACTCTGCCAATTGGTGATGATTTCATAAAATTACATCAGATCTGCCCTCTTTTAAGTTCAATCTGAAAAGAAACATTTTGTTTTTTAATTTTTACCCCCAAAATTGGACAGATAGTAGATTAAAATTTGAACTTTAAAAGGTATGAAACCAGAAATTATTATAACCAGTTCAACTCACCTACATGTATTTTATATATGTACGTGAAAATACCAGTGGGGCTGTTGTTCTTATTTTGGCAAAGGTGCACATATTATTTATTACCCTCATGAAGTTGTAAACAGCTCTATTCCTGTCTTTTATTTTTTTGTAGCAGAGTGTACATGTACTTTCAGAACAACAGCATAATATCATCACCAAAGGGAAATCTAGTCTGTAGTATATGTCTTCCTATCCACACTCCACCCCTAATATGTACTCCTGTATATACCCCAGAAGAAAATTGGATAAACTTTAGTCAAACTTACGATAAGGCCTAAAAACAAAAATTGTTGTATTGGAGTAACGGCTCACTGAAAAATAGGGTCGGTAGGGCGGTGTTTTTTTTTTTTTAAATGGGCCACCATCAGCGCCCAATGCTTTCACTTAATGAATTATAAGCCTACAATCAGCCAATTCGGAAGCCGCTATTTCTTGCAATGACAATGATATCATTCAAGCCAAAGTTGAGAAGGACACTGAAAATAATTTTTCACACAAGTGTGCCCGTTACCTTTACTACATAAGACGCCATGTTGAGGTAAACAGCTCGATCATTGCTAGCTACATGTAGTTAGCGCGGCTAGAAGCGCACAAAGTGCGTTGTACGCGCGCATACGGCGGGAAAATCACTGTTCTCTCCGTAACACTTCCGGGTTTTCAATTCGATCAAAGTCAGCATAATATGCGAGATCAATACTATTGATAGCAATACAAAGAAATTTTAAAAAACGTAAGGTCAGGGATATATTTAGGGTCGGGCGGATTACGCCAATACAACAATTTTTTTTGGCCTAATCATAAGTACATGTACGTTGCTTATATTGCCTTATAGCTCTGTCCCTTAAACTACCGATTTTGATCAATTTGAATGAAGAAAATGAATAAAGTTGTGTAGACTTCTTTCCAGGAAATATTAAATTCAAACTTTTATATCACCTTCATGGTAATAAATTTTTCAAATTGTTTGGCATTGTCACTTCAAATGCCAGACCCCCCCCCCTCCCCTCCCAAATAAAAAAAAATCAAACTTAATGAAAAATTTGTTTCAGGTAATTTATTATGTGATTTTTAAGTAATTAGATATCATTACATATGGGAAAATGTCAGACTCCCCTTTTTTTGCTAGCATGGATCTACCTCACTTTTTATATGAAGGGTTTTTTTGGTTTGGAGGGGGGGGGGGCAGGATAAATGAGACATGATCCATTAATGGCATATCCCTTCATGATCCCCTGTCTTCCATCTTGTGTCTCTCACTGTCATAACAAGTACATTAATTAAATTCCTCTAATTTAGCACAAACAGATACCATACATGATCTAATATTGAAGCTCAATAGATAAATATGTACAGGCTACTCCCTTTATAATGAAGTCCTCAGGACCAGCAGTTTTCTTTCGTTGTATTGAAATTTTGTTATAACCACCCAATGAAAGTATACAACGATATATAGATAATAATTTCGGGACCTGAATTTCTACTTCGTTGTAACAGGAATTTTGTTATAACTATGTTTGTTATAACGAGAGTGCACTGTATAAATAGATGAAGAAAGAAATATATGAATTAAATGAATTTAATTAAATAAATGAATAAATGAATATTGCTCTTTATGGACCTTTCTAACTAACCTAAAAACTTTACTTGTTTGATCACCCCGCCCCCTTCCAAAAAAATAAAGGGAAGAAAAATGACTTTCCACTGTGATGCACTGCTTCACATTAGAAGAAATGAATAACAAAGATAAATGTAAAAAAAAATAATTAAGAACAGTGATAAATGAGTAAAATACTTGAGGTTTTGAATCCTTTTTACTTCAACAAGTGTGAATCAAGGTCCTAAACACAAGTCAAATTACCACTGACCCTTCTGCATTTGCCTGTAGTTTGATTTCATCACTACTTATCACTTTCATGCAACTTATGACAGCTGTTTCCTTCTACCATGTCAAATTGAGAGTTTCCTGATTACACTGTTCATGAAGCATTGGGTAGTTACTGTGTACTAATCAGATGACGTGTATGGCTGGGTGATTTTAATTGTTACATAACGTCTCTCCTCCGTGGAGAGGCATTGAAGGTACAAAGCTGATGTTTGTTATTTTAGTACTGTATTAAGAATAAGGGCAGCTTCTATTTAGACTGGATAGTAGAACCTCGTAACTCGTTACTGAGCCTTTTATTGTTCCTTGAGTGTGCTCCAATTCTTTGGCCTTGGAAATGCCATAGGGTTGGATCCAGTTATCTAAAGGGGGTGAGGCAAGTGCTGTCCATGTTGTATTATCGGGTGGGAGGGAGGGAGGGGGGGGGCAGTGTCATTACGAGGTGTACACCATGCGCATGTGAAAAAGGGTTGTTTTTCATGGTCTGGCGATGTACTTGCGTACATTGAAAAGGGTATCAAAATCGCCAAAATCAGGGGAAAAGGGTATACTTTTAACGGAATGTTGCTTTAAAAGGGTATATTTACAGACTTGAATACTTGTTTAGGGTATTCTGAGATCTACAGATAATTACTTGTTTAGGGTCCATTTTGAAAGTCAATACACGCGCATGGTGTACACCTTGTAATGACACTGTTTCTTTACTGGGAACGGCCTGGGAACGGGTTACTTGGGCTTACAGTGACCTTTTCAGTGAACTTGTTGATCTGTTTTGATTAAATTTAGCAAATTGAGAAACTATTGAAGCAAAATCTCATGTCCTTGTTGAAAATCTGATGTGGAATGTCATTGGAAGGTGTAATCTGTATTATGGAATAGACTCCATTTAGACACTCACAAAATGTATGTTTATAATGTAGATGTCGAACAGAGCATTCGATAAAGAAATTAAGGTTATCTTTATGATGAACTTTCGGGGTGGGGGGACGAGGGGGTGATTTGAGGGAGTTACATGTCACTCTGTGTCTGTGTTTCCACTTTAATTTGAGAATTTTTTTCTTCTTCCATTCCAATAATTTGCTAGTGCCTGCTTTTGCCAGACATTTCTTTTTCACTCTGTTTTTAGTGTTTACACATTGCAGAATTCATTGATATTAGTCTTCATCTAGTTTTTTATTAACTCGATGAGGACTAAATACAAAATATCTCATGGAGTAGTCTATGGATGACACGTTGTATTGAAATCAAATCGTCACCAACGGGTTAATTCCAACTACATCAATAAAAGAGATTAAATGCGGTGAGAGAAATATTTGGGCAAGGTAATTGTGTTGAAAACATCAGTCTTTCGTAACGAGGATGCAAACTTTGTTTTAACTAGTTTCAAGCCATTCATTTCATCATTGTGTAAGTGTGTGTGAGTATTTCTGTTGAAAAAGGGGGAGGGGTGAGTCCATACTGTTTGTTTACTTTGCAGTAATATACTTATAACGCTTTGGTGAGGTTGTTTGTGTGATGTCACCTTAGACACTTAACTACATGTATATTGCATCTTGTGTGACACAACTTGTGTCGTTATTGTTCCATTCATAGTTGTCACAGGTGACTCAAAGTTTAAAGAGCAAAGGTGGTGGGGCTGGGGGAATTTAGCAATATGATCAGTGTAGCTATGAAGATATTAAATCTGGTGAGCTGGGGATCAGGTCCAATACAAACTAAATATGGGGAAAGGGGGAGAGGGGTATCAGAATCCCCCTTATGTCTTCTAATTGAAAGTAACAATTATTATAACACTTCTACTGACAATCTGATTTACAACTGAACATTTTCTGAATCGGAATCTAGCAAGTTATCAGGTATTAGGTCCTGACAAGTCTTTTATGGGTAGATAATGTTAACCACAAGGACCCTCACCCAAATCATAAGAATAATCTTATGATATCTTGTAAACAATGAACACTTGTGTCACCCGCTATGAACATAATTTGTATTTTTTTTGTATGTTTGGTGCAGATTATTTTTACTCCTCGGAATAGGAAATTGCAAATTTTCAGAATGTGTAAATTTGAACATACGCTGTTGTCCCCCCGTTTACATTGTGTCTTCACCATGTTACTGTCAACATGCATGGAGTACATGATTCAGGACTGAATATTACATTATTATACAATAATAAAATAATGTGTATATTGCCGCTGGTAGAATGTAAAAATTATATTGTTTGTTTGAGTGTGTGTGTGTGTGTGTGTGTGTGTGTGTGTGTGTGTGTGTGTGTGTGTGTGTGTGTGTGTGTGTGTGTGTGTGTGTGTGTGTGTGTGTGTGTGTGTGTGTGTGTGTGTGTGTGTGTGTGTGTGTGTGTGTGTGCGTGCACATTAGCATTTGTGTATGTTTTCTACATCGTACAGTGGACCCTCATTATAAAGAACACTGATATAACAAAATTTACTCAGTCCCAAACTTGACATTTTTTGTAGTTTTTGCTAACAAAATTTTGACCTAACAAAAATAAATCTCCTTGTTCTGAAGGATTTTTGTTCAATCTGTCTGAACTGAACATTATTTTATGTACAATCATGAGGACATGCACATATATGTGACCCAATCTAGGAAAACCCAGCTCCTGTCAGCAATTCACATTTTATAGAAGGAAATAACCATTGAATCCTAAAAAAGAAAAAAGAATTAAACCGTCACAACTTTCTGTACAACTTTCCAATTCTAACCCGTTGGAGACGATTTGATTTCACTATAACATGCATTTTCCATTAGTCTCCAATGGGTTAACGAAATGAATTATTTATTCAATTGTAGCATGTAAAGTGTCCTATCCAATACTGCAATAATCATTTTTGATACCTGGTTTTGGTGTATCTATTCACATATGCATACATGTGTGTGTACTACTGTATACGCTGAATATTTCACGACTGAAAGCGAAAATTTTCACTTCTTGATATTTTTGTACAAAGTGAATGCAAATACAATAAAATCATGAAAATACTCTGGCGAATTCCCCATCTTGAAGCAAAATCGCAAATATACATGGACGTGAAATATATGGCGTTTACAGTATACACTTCTGTGTGTAGGGTACATGTCTGAACATTTTACAAGCACATAAATGTGGTTGGTGTGTGTGCATGTGTGTGCATTTCTGGTGTGTGTTTGTGTGTGTGTGTGTGTGTGTGTGTAAATAAAATTTCATTTTTCGGGGCTACTTTCAAGCCCGATTAAGTACAATTTTAGTATATTGTACATTGAACCCTATACGGAAAAATGAGGGCTGTTATGTGATTTTAGGGTCTACTTTGTTAATTTGGGGGCTAAATCGCCCTCAGCCCCAGTGTATTTCCTACGCTGTGCATGTGTGTGTGTGTGTGTGCGAGACTGTGTGTGCATGTCTGGGTGTGTTTATGTATGTGTGACTGTGACATGTGTGACTGCATGTGTCTGTTTACCAGGAGTACCATGGGGCATTGGCATCTTTTTTTTTAAGGGGTGGGGTGGGGGGCACTTGACCCCCAAATGAAATTTGATCAAAATATTGATGGATTTTTCTCCCTTTTTTGCCTTTCTGACCCCTTCCCCAAATGATTTGGCTCATTCTGCTACTTCCATGGGGCACTGGCATCACACTGTGTTTTATTTATTTATTTATTTATAAATATATATATTGAATTGATTATTTTTTTTTTATTTTATTTTATTTATTATAGGTATTTTTTTTTTTTTTGGGGGGGGGGGGGTGGGGGGCTTGACCACCCAAATGACAATATTGATCATGAAAGAGATAGAGATAAGATTTTCTCTCTGTTTTATCCTCTCTGCCCCCCCCCCCCAAAAAAAAAAAAATAAAAATAAAAATAATAATAATAATAAATTGGCTCATTATACTACTTCCATACAATAATTTAGAAATTCATTTTAAATAAAAGATGCATACTTGGTACTGTAACCCATTATTCAGTTTACACAAGGACAAACACACAATCAAAAAGGGGCCACTTGAGCACTAATATTATCACTGGTGTCTAACCCAGACTGCCTTCCCACTGCAACATCTGATTGAATGACGGTAGATGACCTTGTGACATTTTGTGGTACCATATTTGACATGTCAAGCAAGCTACACAACTACAAGCACGCTACACAACTACAAGCAATTTACAATTTCAGATTTATAAATATTTATTCATTTTGAAATAAAAAAAATGCATGTATCACAAATACCTGATAGAACATAATTTGTGGTAAGTGGTACTTATACACTATATTTCCATCATTGCACCTTTCTGGATAAACAGTGCACTCTTGTTACAAATGAATCATTGGGACCCATGAAAATTGTTTCTTCATTAACAAAATTTCTTTATGTCAGGGATGCAAAAACTAGAGTACAAAGAAAAGCCAAGATACAGGATGAGAGATTTTACTTCTATATAATGAAATTTCGTTCTGTGGAGGTATATAAAAGAGTGGACTGTAATCAATTATACATTCGGAGATCTACAGCTCATATCCGTATGTATCATTGATGAAAAGTGCACTTATCAAAATACATACATGTATGCTGATTTATTGTTCATCTTCATGATACCACTAGGTCAAAGTATCACAATTTCCACCAGATACCTTAACACTTTTTGGCGCACCTGCCCACCCATGTATAACCTGGGCCAATGAAGGAGCACTGGTTCACTGAGGAGACAATAATTCTTATACTGTACAATGTACTTCTAAAATCCAAGTTTAATTGACTGAATTGCAGTGATGGAGGACTCGAGGCCAGCCTTGGCCTTGGGCCGACTTTGCCAGTCCTTGGCCTCGGCCTCGGCACCCTGTGACTCGGACTCGTCCTCGGCCTCGTACCATGCGGCCTCGGTGACTCTGGTCGAGGCCGGGTTGAGGCCAGAAGATTTTTTTAGAATCTGGTGAATCTAACTAATATTCAATAAAGAATCATGGAAATTCTAATATAACTTAAAGCTAAGTAAATTCACCTCTGATTACTTCAATCTACCCAGTCCGTAAGTTTCACACAGTTATATTCATGCGAGTCTATATTTCTCTAAGTCGCTGCTCTTTATACAGTACTGCAACGAGACAGGTACTGTGAACAATGATGCATATTCATTACTTAAATGTTCTGATTACATTTGGTCATTTGCATCAAATATTGCTTACTTCAATGTCAGTAGTTTTTGCTTTATATTGTTTTGTTTCTCAACTTGATAAACATCGGTAATTGGTTGATTTGAATGAATGGCAGATTGGTTGAGTAATTGTGTTTAATTGATTTTAGTATTTCAAAGTAATTTTAAAAGGTTGAAACCATGTCCTAAAATATTATATTATTTCGTAAGTTGGTGACTCAGACTCGGCCTCGGCCTCGGAGAGTGGCGACTCGGACTCGGCCTCGGCCTCGGCCTTGGAAGGTGGTGACTCGGATTCAGCCTCGGCCTCAGAGGGTAGTGACTCGGACTCAGTCTTGGCCTCGGAAGGTGGTGACTCGACTACATCACTGCTGATTTGACCACAAATGATATAA
Source organism: Eucidaris tribuloides (assembly GCA_001188425.1). Lineage (NCBI taxonomy): Eukaryota > Metazoa > Echinodermata > Echinoidea > Cidaroida > Cidaridae > Eucidaris > Eucidaris tribuloides. Next base: position 16,648 of record JZLH01S0289902.1, read on the forward strand.
TTCTGGACATAAAAAGACATTGAGCCAAATGTGTCATGATGACCTGTATGAGTACGGCAAACGTTTAGAAAAAAAATCATACTTTTTTTGGAAGAATATGGATACAATAAGGAAACAATCCAGTTTCTGGCCAACACACCTGGATTTTTACCTCACAAACAAAGTGTTAAAATGAGTGTCCGACATTTGCTCTGGCAACAATTGCTGGGCAACGATTATTAAATGCACTAACCCTGACCTCAACCCTAACCCTAACCCTAACCCAAACACTAACCCTAACCCTACTCTGAACTGGAAACCCAATGGCAACTTTTTGTCTTCTAGTATTGTCACACCGGAACAACTTTCGCCAGAGCAAATGTTGGATCACCATTAAAATGCCACATTGTGCCACATTCAGAAATTCATACAACATTCTGTATGTCTTCTGAATTTTCAGTTTTTCTTTCAATATCTACATGTAATTCAAGATTTTCTGAAAACATAATGGATTAGCAGGAGGACATTCATTCATCATTTTTCACGAAAAGTAACGTAGTGGATGTACCGCTGATACATGTATGTACAGCTCATCTCAGACCTAATCAACTTTGGGTAATTTTGTATAACTACAAGGGCCTGAAGTTGCCAGATACATGTATGCTTGGTCTTTTTCACCTTTTGAAGATGCTTGTGAATTTAGTATTAGACATTTTCTTCTTAAGACCAAGTAATATACAGTACTTGTATCTTGGATCTAGTCTTGACTAGGTTATATAACATTCAGAGCAAAAATTTAAACAATCCTACATTATGCGATTAAGCTTTTGGCTTTCACTGCTGTGTTCATGAAGTATGGATACACTGTATTCCATAGAACATAGGCGTACAGTGCACTCTTGTTATAGAGAAGTTCTTGGGATCCATGAAATTGTTTCTTTTTGATGAAATTTCTTTATAACAGGATTGCAAAAACAAACAGAATACAAAGGAAATCTAAGATAAAGGACCAGATATTTTACTTCTTTGTAACAAAATTTTGTTCGATCATTGTCCTTTGTAACGAGAGTGCAATGTACTTAAACAAGAGCAGTTTCACTGCAACACAGTATATAAGTATGACTCTGGACTCCCACTCAATTGCAAGTTTTTGTTATGCAGTACCGGTACCTCACAATTAAATTGCAACATCTCATGCACGTATGTATCCAAGTAACCCAACAATCCAATAAATAGTTGTTATCATTTATAACTACATGTAGGTGAAATCAGACATGCACAAGGCCCTGTGACCTTTAAACTTTGAACTCCAAGTCAGTTCCTTGTCCAAACCATGTTTCATTAAAGATGTGATCAGCTTTTCTAAAGTTATGGTCCTGTAACAAGTTGAAATCAGACACACACGAGACCCAGTGAACTTTCATGTTCAGGTTCTAAAGTACACACTTAACCCGTTGCTTACAGGAACCGGATGGGCCCTGTACAAAGTCTATGGGGATTTACAGAATTTCGTAGTCAACAGGTTAAATATCACAAAAATCAATCAGGGATTCTTGATTTATAGTGGTAACGGGCATAAATTAGAGGTATGAGGCCCTGTGACCTTTGATATTTCGACTTTAAAATCTAAATCAGCTCATCGTTACATAATACTACATACATAAAGGAAGATGTTGTCGGCAACAAACGAGAATAAGTTAAGAAAGATTTTGTAGTAACTGTCACTTCTTACCAACTAATCAGATCGCACGTGCGCTGGCCTTGAGCTGACCTGGCATGACCAATGCATGCCACCCAATGTGCGTTAATCGTGCCATATTAATTTATGCACTTTTTGAATCAATAAGCTCCTCCCCCTGTAGCTATTTCGGTGATCTTTGTCGATAGAAAAATTTCACAAAGAGTACAATTAACAGAAATTTACTACTTGATAGGGCCTTGTTGAGGGTTAGTGTCACACAGTACCCCTTATTTAAGCTTTCTTTTTCACCATGTAACATAATTCTTGATATTTTGACTCTTTATTCTTTTCCTTTACGTTCATTGTGAATCTGCCATAATCTATCATCAAACAGAACTGCCAAAATGTACTTGGATCAGCCTATAATCGTGCAATGCTATCATACATGTGTTGCCATAT
>JZLH01S0289902.1:21318-33929 GCA_001188425.1 Eucidaris tribuloides
GATATAATTCATGAATCAGCTTCATCTATTTATTAACATCGATGAGGACTAATACAAATACTTACATGGATAGTCTATGATACACGTGTATTGAAATCAATATCGCACACACGAGGGTTAATTCCAACTACATCAAAAAAGAGATAAATCGGCGTGAGAGAAATATTTGGCAAGGTACATGTTTGAAACATCCAGTCTTTCGTAACGAGGCTGCAAACTGTTTTAAACAAGTTTCAAGCATTCATCTTCATGCATGTGTAAGTGTGTGGTGAGATTTCGGTGAAAAAAGGGGAGGGTGAGTCCCATACTGTTGTTTTACAGTTTGCAGCAAAAAAAAAAAAAAAAAAAAAAAAAAAAAAAAAAAAAAATAAAATAATATTACTTATAAGTCTTGGTGAGGTTGTTTGGGTGATGTCACCTTAACACTTAACTACATGATATTGCATCTTGTGTGACACAACTGTGCGTTATTGTTTCCATTCATATTGTAGCAGGTGACTCAAAGTTTAAAAGAGCAAAGGTGTGGGCTGGGAATTTAGCAATATGACAGTGTAGCTAGAGATATTAAATCTGGTACGGCTGGAATCAGGGTCCAAAAACAACTAAATATGGGGAAAGGGGAGAGGGTACAGAACCCCCTTAGTCTCTACATGAAAGTAACAATTATATAACAGCTTCTACTCGACATCTATTTACAACTGAACATTTTCTGAATCGGAATCTAGAGCAATTATACAGGATTAGGCTCCGACAAGTCTTTATGAGAAAGTTAACCACAAGGACGCCCTCACCCAAATCATAAGATATGTATCTTATGAATCTTTAAATCAATGAACACTTGTGCTACCCGCATGAACATACTTTTGTATTGTTTTGTATGTTTGTGCAGATTATTTTTACTCCCGTAAGTAGGAAAATTGCAAATTTTCAGATGTTTAAAGTTGAACATACGCTGTGTCCCCCCCGGGCCCGTTTACCATTGTGTCTTCACCATGTAGGACTGTCAACATGCAGGAGAGCAGGATCAACTGAATATGACATTATTAACACTAATAAAAAATGTGTAATTGCCGCTGGTAGATGATACAAAAATTATATTGATTTGCTTTGAGTGTGTGTGTGTTGTGTCGTTTGTGTTGTGGTATGTAGTGTGTGGTGGTGTGTTGTGTGTGTGTGTGTGTGTGTGTGTGGTGTGTGTGTGTGTGTGTTGTGTGTGTGTGTGTGTGTGTGCTGTGTGTGTGCGTGGCAGCATTTATCATTTGTGCTATGTTTTTCTACATCGTACAGTGGACCCTCATATAAGAACACTGAATCACAAAAATATTAACTCAGTCCAAACTTGACATTTATTTTGTAGTTTGCTGAACAAAATTTGAAACTAACAAAATAAATCTCCTTGTCTGAAGGATTTTTGTGCAATCTGTCGAACTGAACATTGATTTTATGTACACAAATGAGGACACTGCCATATATGACCCACTCTAGAAAAACCCAGCTCCTGGCAGCAATTCACATTTTATAGAAGAATAACCATTGAAATCCTAAAAAAGAAAAGAATTAAACCCGTCCACAACTTCTGTACAACTTTCCAATCTAGTACCCGTTTGAGACGAGTGATTCACAATAGACAGGATTTTCCATATCTCTCAATGGGTTAACGAAATGAATATTATTCAAATTGTAGCATGTAAAGGCTATGCCAATACGCAATAATGCATTTTGATACCTGGTTTTGGTTATCTATTCCACATATGCAACATTGGTGACTACTGAACGCGAATATCCACGACTGAAAAGCGAAAAATTTTCAATCTTCTTGAATTTTGTACAAAGGATGCAAATCAATAAAATCATAACAATACTCTGTGCGACTCCGGGCACTTGAAGCAAAACCCCTTCGCAATATAGCAATGGACGTGAAATATGCGTTTTAACATATACACTCTGTGTGTAGGGTACATGTCTGAAATTTACAAGCACATAACATGTGGTTGGTTGTTTGCATGTGTGTGGCATCTGGGTGTGTGTTTGGTTTGTGTGTGTGTGTCGTGAAATAAACTTCATTTCTCGGAGGCACCTTTCAAGCCCGATTAAGTACAATTTTAGATAGTACCAAGTTGGAACCCGATACCGGAAAACAATGAGGCTGTTGATGTATTTTAGGGTTACTTTGTTACATTGGGGCTAAATCGCCCTCAGCCCAGTGTATTCCTACGCTTGTGGGCATGTGTGTGTGTGTGTGACGAGAACTGTGTGCATGTCTGGGTGTGTTAATTATGTGTACTGTGACTGGTGGACTGCATGTGTTCGTTTACCAGGAGTACCAGGGGCATTGCAGTCATTTTTTTTTTAAGGGGTGGTGGGGCACTTGACCCCCTGCAATAATATGATCAATATTGATGGATTTTCCTCGCCTTTTTTGCCTCTGAACCCCTTCCCCAAATGATTTGCTGCATTGCTAGCTTTCCATGGCACTGGCATCACACTGTGTTATTTCATTGATTTACTTTATTATTTATATTTATAAATATATATATTGAATTGATTATTTTTTTTTTATTTTTATTTTATTTATTATAGGTATTTTTTTTTTTTTGGGGGGGGGGGGGTGGGCTGACCCACCCAAATGACAATTTGATCATGAAAAGATAGAGATAAGATTTTCTCCTGTTTTACCTCTCGCCCCCCCCCCCAAAAAAAAAAAAATAAAAATAAAAAACATAAAAATAAAAATAATAATAAAATAATTGCGCATGTATACACTGTCCATACAATAATTTAGAAATTCATTTTAATAAAAGATGCATACTGGCATCCGTAACCCATTATTACAGTTTACACAGAGGTACAATAAGCACACAATCAAAAAGGGCAGCTTGAACACTAATATCACACATGGTGTCTAACCCAGACTGCCTCCCACGCAACATCTGATTGAATGACGGTAGATGACCTTGTGACATTTTGGGTACCCATATTTGACATGTCAAGCAAGCTACACAACTCCAAGCACGCTGACACAACTACAAGCATTTACAATTAGATTATAAATATTATTCAATTGTGAAATAAAAAAAATGCACTTATCCACAATAACCTATACGAACATATGTGGAATGGTAGCGTAATAGAAAAAAAAAAAACACTATATTCCATCATTGCCAACCTTTCTGGAAAAATGGCACTCTTTTACAAATGACTCATTGGGACAGCCATGAAAATGTTCTTTCCAGTAACAAATTCTTTATGTCAGGGATGCAAAAACTAGAAGTACAAAGAAAAAGCCAAGAGACAAGGATGAGAGATTTACTTCTATAAATGAAATTTCGTTCTGTGGAGGTATATAAAAGAGTGGACTGTAAATCAATTAACTTTCGAGATCTAGCGAGCTCAATCCGTATGTATCATTGATAAAAGTGCATTATCAAAATACATACATGAGCTGATTTATTGTTCATCCTTCCATGATACACTAGGTCAAGTATCACAATTCCACCAGATCCCTTCACACTTGCGGCAACTCTCCCACCCATGTATAACTGGGCCAATGAAGAGCACTGTTCACGAGGGAACAATAATTCTATACTGTACAATACTTCTAAAAATCCAAGTATTAATGCACTGAATTGCAGGATGGAGGACCGAGCCACCTGCCTGGGCCGACTTTGCCAGTCTTGGCCTCGGCCTCGCCCGCTGGACCGACTCGCTCGCCTCGTACCATGGCGCCTCGGACTCTGGTCGAGGCCCGGTTCGGCCGAAGATTTTTCTAGACTCTGGGAATCTAACTAATATCAATAAAGAATCATGGAAATATCTAATATAAACTGCACAGCTAAGTAAATTCACATCTCTGATTCCTGCATCTACCAGTCGTAAGTTTCACACAGTTTAATTCATGCGCGTCTATATTTCTGGCTAAGTGCTGCCTTATACAGTACTGCAACGAACAGTACGGTAACAATGAGGCATATCATTACTTAAATGTTCGATTACATGTGGTCATTTGCATCAATATTGCTTACTTCAATGCAAGTTTGCTATATTGTTATTGTCTCCACTTGAAAACACGGTAATGTGTTGATTTGAATGAATGGCAATTGTTGAGTAATTGTGTTTAATGATTTAGTATTCAAAGTAATTTTAAAAGGTTGAAAACCTATGTTCCTAAAAATAATATCGTATTGGTGACTCAGAGCACTCGGCCTCGGCCTCGAGAGTGGCGACTGGACTCGGCCAGTCGGCCTCGGTCCTGAAGTGTGACCGATCTCAGTCCTCGGCCTCAGAGGGTAGTGACTGCCGACTCAGTCTTGCCTCCTGAAGTGGTGACTCGACTACACACTGCTGATTGACCACAAATATATAATCGACATAAAAAACATATGAGTCCAAATTGTCATGATACCTGTAGATACGGCAAACTTAGAAAAAAAATCATACTTTTGTTTGGAAGAAATGGAACAATAAGGAAACAACCAGTTCTGTGCCAACACACACTGATTACCTCACAAACAAAGGTAAAATATGTCCGACATTTGCTCTGGCAACAATTCTGGCAACGATTAAAATGCACTAACACTGACTCCAAAACCTCAACCCTAAACCCTAACCCAACAGCTAACCCTAAACCCTAACTCTAACGAACCCAATGCAATTGTCTCTAGTATCGTCACACCGTAACAACTTTCGCCAGAACAAATGTGATCACCAAAAAGCCACATTGTGCCCCATTCAGAAATTCAATACAACATTCGTATGTCTTCTGAATTTTCAGTTTCTCAATATCACATGTAATTCAAGATTTTCTGAAACATAATGGGAATGATTAGCCAGGAGACATTCATTTCAACATTCACGAAAAAGAACGTAGTGGTGTACCGCTGATCACATAGTATGTACAACCATCATCAGACCTACTCAACTATGGTAATTTTGTATAACTACAAGAAGGCCTGAAGTTGCCAGATACATGATGCTGGTCTTTTCACACTTTGAAGATAGCTGTGAATAGTATTAAGACCATTTTCTTCTTAAGACAAGTAATATACAGTACTTGTATCTTGGATCTAGCTTGACTAGGTTTATAACATTCAGAGCAAAAATTTAAACAATCTCTACATAGCAAAATAAGCTTTTGGCTTTCCCTGCTGTGTCATGAGTAGGATACCTGTATTCCAATAGAACAAGGCTGACAGTCACTCTTGTTTAAAAGAAGTTCTGGATGCCATGAAATTGTTTCTTTGATGAAATTTCTTTATAACAGATATGCAAAAACAAACAGAAATACAAAAGGAAATCTAAGCAAAGACCCGTATTATAACTATTCTTTGTAACACAATTGTTCGATATTGTCCTTTGTAACGAGAGGCATACTTAAACAAAGCAGTTCCCGCAACACAGTATATAAAGTATACTCTGGACCCGCACTCAATTGCAAGTTGTTATGCAGACGTACGCTCACAATTAAATTGCAACATCTCATGCACGAATGTATCAAGTAACCTGACCAAACAATGCAATAAATAGTTGTACATTTAAACTTATAGGTGAAATCAAGACATGCACACAGCCCTGTCCTTTAAACTTGAACTCCAAGTCAGTCCTTGTCTCAAACCATGTTTCATTAAAGATGTGATCACTTTCTAAAGTTCATGGCCTGTAACCAAGTGAAATCAGACACACGACGAGACCCAGGAACTTTCCAGTTCAGCGTTCCAAGACACACTTAACCCGTTGCTTACAGGACCCGGATGGCCCTGTACACAAGCTATGGGATTTACAGAATTTCGTAGCAAACAGGTTAAATATCACAACAAAAATCAATCAGGATTCTTGATTTTATAGTGTACTGGCATAAATAAGGTATGAGGCCGCGGTGACCTTTGAATATTCGCTTAAAAATCTACAATCAGCTCATCGTTACATAATACTACAACATAAAGGAAGATGTTGTCGCACCCGACAAAACGAGAATAAGTTAAGAACGATTTGTAGAACTGTCACTTCTTACCAACACATATCGCACGTCGGCTGGCCTTCGGAGCGACCTGGCAGACCAATCATCCACCCAATGTGCGTAACGGCCATCATACTATGCACTTATTGAATCAAGAAGCTCCTCCCCCTTACATTCCGGTGATCTTGTCATAGAAAAATCACAAAGAGTAGCAACTTAACAAAATTTACTACTTGATCAGGCCTTGTGAGCGGTTAGGTCACACAGCTACCCCTTAATTAAGCTTCTTTTCACCATGTACATAATTCTTGATATTATTGACTCTTTTATCTTGCCTTACAGTCAATTGAATCTCCATAGTCTATCACAAACAAACTGCCAAATGTACTAGGATCAGCCATAATCCGTGCAATGCTACATACATGGTTGCCATATACTTGCACTCACGCGATTCCGAACTGCGACCAACCCATGCAGACCCCACACCAAACACATTGACCCGGGGGGGGGGGGGGGGCATAGTATAAATTGTGTGATCTTTATGGCCGCGGTATAGACCGCCAATTTTCAGAGCCAACTTAAGAATCAACAGAAAAATTCTTGATTTTCCAGCCAGAGACCCCAAATTTTGCTGTTTCGCTCTAATTTTTCTCGGCGTGCCGCTCTGCGGGCCGATGCCAGAAGCATTGCCTTTTCACTCGGCGGACCGCAGAAATTCTGCCGCGATGACGTTCCAGAGCATAGCATTTGAGTTCTGAAGCCTTAGCTCCAGTGTCCAAAGACCCCATTTCGCTCAAGCCCGTTCCAGAGCGCCCATGCGATTCGGTGCGGACAATAGGTATCACTTGAAGTCCGAGGCCCCCCTCCCCGGGCACGTTGAAACACCGTAGTCGACAATTCGAGTCGCGACATATTGGGGGCGACTAGTCGAGCTCTCTAAAATGCTCGAAGCTCGCAACTCTACTACAAAATCACTATAACGATTGCCTCTGAAATTGTGTAATGCCATAGAGGTATTACATGACACATCGGTTTTCCATAGCCAACGGGTTAAGTATTGGGTAAAAAGAGAATGGACAAATGGAGGCCGAAAAGATAATGATAGAGTGAGATTTTGATCTAAAGCTCATCATACGTGGAAAAAAACATCATCGATAACACGATTACCCAGAGTTAAAAAAATATTGTGATTGTGGGTATTAAGTTTTGGTATTGGCTTTATATGGGTGGCTTTAAAACAGAAAAAAAGATAAATATATTTACCTTTAAAATTTGACAGTGAAAGCCCCGTAGACTGTTATCAAATTGTCAATTTTGCTTTCTGCAGACCGCCGCTGGTAACTAGATCAGAAATTCAGGGCCGATGTTATAAGCATTGTGGTCAGTGTGTCGACAGAGTTGTTATCAATACTAAAGGCTCTACTGCCATATATGTAAATACCACAATTTTGATACTCAAGCATGGAGGCCTCCATATCCCCCGCCGCCCGCCCCCCCCAGTTTTCTACCTATATGACTACAGGAGTAGCACTTGTGTCAAGCTAATCACTGACTAGAGAATTCCTGGTCCCTCCGCTCCACGGCAGTGCAGCATTTACCCCCACTAGGTTTTTCAAACATGGTATTGGGTCATATGGCCTCGTGATATTTGCATAATCATGAGATCATCGAATCGTTATGTCATACTTTTTCAACATGCATAGTGAATTCGATATTATAATATGCCCATTTCACCGAATGAAAATATAGTAATAGTTTCCCCCCCCCAAATTTTATAGAAAACTTCTATCCTTAACAGGGTGGTCCAGAAAGAATCTTCGCAAGTAGATCGCTAATTTCTCACATTATCGCAAATGTCTATTAATTTTTTATTATCGTTGTTAGTAACATACTTTTTTCGCAATAAAAATGACCAAGATGCAATTGATTTTGAGTAAGGTGTTTTGATTCTAGGGCATTTTTCGGAGGCAATGCAACTTCCCAAATTTCCAATTTTTCAACAGCGGCGGTTATCAGAACACCGAGATATTCTGGCGTCTCAGCTAACCATACCGGACAAACCGCGATGACAATGGAGACATAGCTCATTCCAGCCCTTTTGTCATTGCGGTTTGTACGGTATGGTTAGCTGAGACGCCAGAATATCTCGGCGTTCTGATGACCGCCGCTGTTGAAAAATTGGAAATTTGGGAAATTGCATTGCCTCCGAAAAATGGCCCTAGAATCAAAACACCTTACTCAAAATCAATGATCTTGGTATCATTTTATTGGAAAAAGAATGTTCTAACCAACGAAATAAAAATTAATGACATTTTGCCGATAATGGTGAAGAAATTAGCGATCATACTCGTAGCATTCTTTCTGGGCCACCCTGTATAACCCTGAACTCTGAATCAATTAATTGTAATAAAGACCCATTTAACCAGTGAACCTAGATCTAAGAATAAGGATGGTACACCCAACGTGACCCCAAATGTTCACATATTAATGTGGATTCATTTAATGTAGCACAAGTTTACAAACTCAAACTTGAAAGTTTGTGTTGATTTGGATCAAACTGTTATATTGAGTTGTAAAAAGTCTATATGAACTGAACCTTCATGAATAATATCTGAGTGAATGTTTCCTTTAAACAATTACAGTGCAACATAATCAGAGTAGATGCATCATCATCACTTTGTTGGTATCAAACCAACAGCTTGCCATAATTACAGTTGATTGACTGGCTGATTTACATACATTCATGATTATCACAGAGGTCCTGCTAGAAATCTAGAATTTGCTGATAAATAGAAAGTATGTCTTTGCATAGCCTTGACATCCTTGGAAGCTTTACACACTCCACATCTCGACTTCTTCAACCACCAGTGGTGTGTTTCCTCCATTGTCTATTATGAGTACACATTACACACCACTGGAAAGAGTTTCACATTATCAATAATATTGTTCCTCCTGTTATAACAGCCTTGGTGTTGCAGGTTTGTGTTATTGCTGAGGTGGCTGCCTCTCTGATGAAGTACCAATAATTATCCTGTCCACTTCCTCCATGTTTATTCCCTTTTCCTTGATTGCATTCTGCAAGTGGAAGAAATAAGAAGCACAGTGCACTCTCATTATCAAAACACTGATGTAATCAGATCTCCTTATAAGAAAGTAATATTTCTGGTGATCTGGTCCAAACTGTCAAAGTTTATTTGTATCTTATTGTTTTTGCAACCCTGATATAACTTTTTTTATAACATAATTTTTCCAGTCCCAAGCAGTTTGTTAATGAAAGTCTACTGTAAAGAAATTTAAATATTACAAGTTTATTCTCTTGGTACCTTCATTATACGGTGTACATTTCATCACAAGTGAATTTTCACTCAAATGATTTGAACAGCATGATGCATGACATTTAGTTAGGAAGGAAAAAGCAATGAGCAATCATTTAACACACAAAGTGGAATTCAGTCAAAAGAGATCATTATGAGAGCATTATATTCAAGTTACTATTCACCATATTCATAGTCAATCTGGTAGTAGTTATAGGAGTAGTAGTAGTATCAGTAGTAGTAGTAGTAGTAGTAGTAGTAGTAGTAGTAGTAGTAGTAGTAGTAGTAGTAGAAGTAGTAGTAGCAGTAATAGTAGTAGTAGTAGTAGTAGTAGTAGTAGTAGTAGTAGTAGTAGTAGTAGTAGTAGTAGTAGTAGTAGTAGTAGTAGTACATGTAGTAGTAGTAGTAGTAGTAGAAGTAGTGGTATTGCTATGATGATGATGATGATTATTATTATTATTATTACTATCATCACTATCATTACCATTATAATAATTATTTATTATGATCATTATTTTCTTATCAATAGTTTGACAAAATACATTCAAGTATAAACTAGACATAGAAATATTATGCCTATTCCTACACAAAAATAATGAATAACTTCATGAACAATCTTTTGGCTCAAGTAATGGCCTTTACTATGTTGCTGTATACAATGTGTTGACATTTTAACACAGCCAAGTTTTCCTTTGACAAATAAAATTGATGTCCTCCACATGGAACACCAGTAAAAAACAAAAACTTAAAACAAAAACACACTTGCCTTCACACATGCTTGATATTTCTTGAATATTCCTTCACAGTTGTCTGTTGTGTCCCCTTTGAGGAATTTTTCACTGAACCACGTGTTGAAACAGGCATCATATTCCTGTTTGAGTTCATTGCAGTCTGTATTAAGACTATTCATGTTTTGCTCTGTTCAAAATATAATTGTACAAAGAACATATTTCAAATACAATTCACAAAGTAAACCATTTCTAATATAAAAAAATGCCCAAGTTGAAGTTCTAAACAAACAAGTTTCCCTCGTTTGTTTCCTTTTGTTTTACAACTCCTCCACTCCAAGTCAAAATTTATTCTACATGTACATATAGCTGAAACAATATCGGCAGTCAAAACAGATTTGACTTGTGTGTATGGAAGGTTGACTGTTATAAAGGACATGACTAATAAAACAAAATCAGTAAAAAAATTAATAAAAATAAATAAATAAATAAATAAATAAGTAAAAATGAAAATAAATATAAAAAAATAGGTAAATACTTGGCTACATCAAATTCATCAGTATGACAGTGCCTATGTCAGATTTATCGCTTTCATCAAGTACACATTTTTCAATTTCCTTTTGGGTTCTGCCGAACACAGTGACAGTGATTTTCCATTTACCAGTAAATCAAAATGGAAAATCGGGTTTGGTTCTTTACTTTTCATGTGCAAATTCAAGGAAATCACCTTTGCAGACAGAAAGTACTGTGTTACAGAGGATACATGCTTTCGGCCTCTGTAGAGAGGAGATTATATACATGTAGGTACCTGTAAAATACGGTACCTGTCAATAGTCCGATAACTCCTGAAAAACCGTTTCGGACACAATACACAGGTTGAAGCTTTCGGTGTACTATTGCACTATACACCCCTTACAGGAACTATGGGTGGGTCATGTCAGGCCCAAGGGAGAGGGGGCAGCCGTAAACTTATGGTTTTCAAAGTAACATTACAGAAATGGGGATTTGTGCATTATTTTTGATTGTTAATGTTGCCCTCCTCCCCCCCCCCCCAACCTCCCCTCTGATTTTCTGCCAAAGATGTCCGGTCGGCTGTCGCATTGATTTGCACCATCATAGTTCAATGTCATGAAAAACAGTGATTGCACATTACAAATAATGTCATTATTGTCGAGTATCGTATTCAACAGTAGATCTATGTACGCGTACGCGAGGCTAAAATGGGGAAACTGCTACAAGGTTCTGCGCAAAATTTGACTCCATCGCCTCATGTTATTCTTCTCAAAGCCATTTTGTGTTGTATACCTCGCATTAAAGTAGATTCTATCAATTTTACCAACAAAATGGCTTAAAAAACACTGTTTATCACGATAGTCGATACCTGGTTTGTTTTTGCAGCGACGGAAATATTTATCACGATAATTCTGCGGGTATGTACCGAATTTTGCATATTTATTGTTGCTGTTTATACCCGGTTTGTTTTTGCAGCGACGGTAATAATATTAATCACGATAATTCTGCGGATATGTACCGAATTTTGCATATTGTTGCTGTTTTTTTTAATGATTTTACCTAGATTAAAAAAAACAGTGCACAGTGATAAAAAAAAATGTCACATGTTGCCGCTCGTAGGGATCATCGTCTCCATTCTTCATACTCACCTGCAATGGACTATCGCATTAACTCACCTGGTCTTGATTCGCCACCAAGAGACCATTACCTCCACTCACCTACTAGGGACTATCGCTACTCCCCTGTGAGGGCACATCACCATCATTCACCCGCGTCAGAACATTATAGCTTATATCGTACGGACTCATTTTATAGATCAAGAGACAGAATGTATTTACCACCATAACACCGTAAGCATCTCGGATAGATCGGCAGAGTTACATCACTTTAACAGTATGTATATGTTGTGATTCGTAATGTTGTAATGTTATCAACTGTTTTCAAAAACTTTCCAAAATACTTACAATTTTCCAAATGCTTAACAAAAAAAAAGAATAAAAATGCATAAAATGACAAAATTTTACTTGAAATATGAAATGCAATTTATAGTACTTTTCAAGACATTTCAAAGTGTTATATTAACATTTCTGAAAGACTTATCATGGTTGATAGCTGTATTACACTTTGCTCTTTCACTGAATTTTTTGTATTTGTTTCTATGAAAACACGAGAGCACTACCAGACTTCTTCCCTTCAAGTTGTGTTTTCTTTGGTGTCCTGAGTTCCTGCTATGTTTGTGTCTCCCTGTTCTGTGTGCTATGTCTGAGGTTTGAGTTGAACATTTTATACTTTATCATTTTTATCAATTTTTTCATCCTTACAACTGGTGGCAGCGTCGTCGAACACCTCCACGCCCTTCTTCAAGTTTCAGTTCTTCAATTTTGTTCCAGCTCAGCCTCCATCTTTACCACATTTATTTTGGAGACACTTATTTTTTTCTACCACGGTTTCTTCTGTTATTACATGTTGCCGCTATTATTTGACGGCCGCTCTTCTGTCGACACAATGGTGAGTGAATGATGCCGTAATAGGTTAGGTCATGTACACGAAGGACCTGGTTGCAGTGAAGCCGCGCCCTTTTTCAGTTTGATGAACTGTTTCGTT
>JZLH01S0289943.1:9219-30521 GCA_001188425.1 Eucidaris tribuloides
CATTAATTGATTAAAAAAAACTAAAGACGTTCAGAATCTATTATTGCAGGGTTATGACTTTGGGGCATAAAGCTTTCAAATAACAAAAAATTCCCAAAACTAAACTTGGGCTTTAAGTTAGGTGTGATGTATATCCATACGTACCTTGCCAAACATGAGCAGCATATTTTACATACCTGCCAACCAGTACGATTTTTCCAGGGCAGTTCTGTCCTCATTACAGTTACTAGGCGGTGCCTTCAACAACAAAAAAGTAAATTATAATAAGAATAGAACATGAATGACCAAAATAAATAAAAAAAAAAATGCCTTGGTTACTACAGTGATTTTAATACAATGCCCAAATTGTAATGGAAATGACCGTGTTTACATTCACTGCATGGTGAGTGACGAAACACTAAGGTATGTTTTATTCATGTTTTTTTTTCATAAGAAAACCTTTGTTTAGCTGTTTCAGATATTTTTCTCATTCTCACTCTAATTTCATTTCTTTTTTAATTATGTAACCTTTTTATTGTTTATCGTACCGCCCGATAACTGTAATAAGACCAGAACTGCCCTGGTAATATCGTACTGGTTGGTGGGTATGATTTTACCAAAGTTTGTATTCTAGGATGATTACTTGAAGCTCAGATATCAAAGTTTGACAGTTCTTTTAAAGTGATAGGCTAACATTGTGGAGCTCCAGTTTTAAAAATTGTCAAATTTTGATATCTGAGCTACATAGTAGTGTTTAAATGGACAAATAAACACCCTAGAATACAACAGTTTGGAAAGTTACACTGCCAATTACAAGTTATGCATGAATAAACAATTAAAACTCGGGGCGAGTTTAAATAGCGTAGGTGTACACACAGTAAGTCTATGGGAGAAAATGGGCAGGTGAATCCGATCAACTTACGATTTTCACTTTTTTAAAGCACTAAATAATCATTTTGAAATACAATTTTTTCAGGGCGTCATTTTTAGACCTTATCAAAGACAATGGTAGCATGGGGAATCATGTAGCTCAGATTTTTTTTAACTGTGGTAAATGTTAGCCAATACCTTTAATTGAAGTTCTCTTGATGCAAATGATCTGTATTCATTTTCTATCCATAAAGGTTTCGGCTTGGCCCTAACATTTCTCCCAGCCGTGGTGGTATTGAATGACTACTTTCCACAAACATTCGTCTTTTACACAAGTCTTTCTAACTTTGGGATGCCACTTGGTGCAGTCTTCCTACCACTCCTTACAGAACGAGCACTGGAGGCGTATGGATATGAAGGAGCGTGCCTCATTCTCGGGGGCTTATCACTCAACTGTATAGTCTGCGGCGTGATACTACGCCGGCCTCTACAAACTTACAGCCAGGCAAGATCCACTGGATCGGGAGAGAAAGAAAGCTTCCCTGGACATTTGGAAGTTTCAACATGGGAACCTGATGAGTGTTCTAATTCAGGGCAAACATGGCGTGATAAATGTGGAAATATACTTAAATCAACACTGTTTATTCGAGAGCCTTTGTTCATACTCATTGCGCCGACTGCCTTCTTTTTGTTCTACGTGAACTACTCTTGGGTGTTATTTCTCGTGCCTCACGCGGAATGGCTGAATATCCCTCCATCACGTGCCGTGTACTTATCAACAATGGCGGGAGTCAGTGGTGTAGCTGGGAAAATAGCCTACCTCATCCTTAATCGCTTTCACTACGACGATTTCATCATTTTCCTGTGTACCCATATCATTTCTGCGTTGATTTTCTTCCTCGATCCACTCAGCTCATCTTATTGGTTTCTAAGTTTAAGTGCAGTCATCCAGGGAGCTTGTTTATTTGGTATTGATGCTCTTCCAACTGCCGTTACAAAGCTGAGTTTGAAAGACAAAAGGAACCTACCATTGGCACTATGTGTGATTTACGTCTACGCCAGCACTGGAACTATAGTTGGCGATTTACTGTCTGGTAAGTTGGCAACAAGAATACTTTTTGAATTTATAAATACAGAATCAGATGCTTAGAAATCAGGAGGTTTACCCGATCTGATAATTGGTGTCAAGAAAGGCTAGCTTGTGCCGTTGATTATGATTGAGTGATGAGCCGATGAACAGAACTTTGGTACAAGAAGCCCTTGTCAATAATGATACTTTGGAAATGTTATCGTCCCTTCAGCAGTGACACTGGTGATCAAATACAATTTTTTGATACAAGTATTTATTATACAGTGATAATGCTGATGCATGTTTGGCGATTTCAGAGACGCATGGAACTTGGATTATTTATAACATTCTATGTAAATGAGATTATCAAACTTATAAGTCGTGCAGCTGAGGTTATGGACAGAGTTGGAATAATAGATATAATATTAAGGAAAAATAGAAGGTGGTTGCCTCAGGGGGCAATTGTCTGGGTAGTTCTCCGGAGGTAGTTAGCCGAGCGATACTTGTCCGGGGGTATTTGGCCTGTAGGGTGGTTGCCCGGGGGTAGTCGTCCTAGAGGGTGGTTTTCGTACGGGGTAGTTGTCCAAAGGGGTAGTTGTTCAGATATCCTAGGTAGTGTCGGCGGGAGGGATAGTTGTCCTCGGAGGGTGCATGGTTTCCAACAGAGGTGGTTATCCTATAGGGGGTAGTTGTCCTAGAGGGTAGCTATCCTAGGGGTGGTTATCCGGGGGTGGTTGTCCCGGGGGTAGGTCTCCGGTTTCGAAAGTTGGCATAACTGAGGTCAGAGGTGAAAGGTCTATGTATTTCTCATCAAAAGCACTAGCTGCACTTACTATAACTTGTATAACCTTTGATGATTAAGGATTATAAAGATCCATGGATACTTTATGTAAAAGTTTACACCTTACATGTTAAGATCGACTTCTTGTACTGGCATAATCTGACTCACTCGGGTCAAAGGTTATTTTTTCACTAAATTAGTTTCTCTCGGCTTAGATAAGCTAGAGATAGCATTATAGAAGAATTCTTAAATCGCGTCCCCTCATTTCCTAGGAATGCAATCTATCACCGTTATAACTTTTGAAATGTAAACTGCCAGAACGAAATTCACACCCTAAACTGTTCTCGGCTGGAAGTGTGAAATGGCATAAGTTTGATATGCGTTATCCCTCTGATCGCGAGATGGGTGTGAGGCAATGTTTGGCGTTTGCCTTGTTACACAACCGTCTTGTACTGTTTCTAATACTCTAGATAACGTCCATATCTAATCTACGTCACGTTTATTTCTATTTTTTACTCAGGTTTCATCTATGACGTCACAGGTTCCTTTACAATAGTCTTCCTAGGTTTGGGAGGAATCATGTCTATTACAGCGTTGAATTTTATCATTTATATCATGGTTGATGGATTCTACATGAATAGCCAGACAAATACCGATGATGACATGGACGACGAATGTAGGACATCGAGATGAAAACGTGGACGTCATCAGTCAATGAAGTGGAGGTGGAGGACATGGCCCAATCAACTTATCGCATCACCCCCCCCCCCCCTTAAAGCCCAAGTATAAGTTTGGTAAATGGTTAAAAAAAATTCTTGGCTATGTCTTTTTAGGTTAATGTATATGATCTATCAATGCCCTGAAAATTTGCTTTGTCTGAAAGTCTTACATTTATGATAAACTATACTCAAAAGATAAACTGACTGATGCTGGGGGGGGGGGGGGACCCGACATTTCCCACACGTAATGTACATACAGATACATGTTCTCGTATAATTTAGACATCACAATTTGTCACTAAAACCAATTTTTTTCATACTTGGATGTTGTTATCTGAACGTCATACTCTTCTAGTGAAAGATAGGCCCGGTGGGGGGGGGGGTTACTTGCCTAAGTAAGGGTAAACGGGAGTGCTGCGCTCTAATAGGTGATTTTTTCGCAAAAATCTGTATAAACATGGATATGGTTTTTTGGGGGGAAAATCCATAAACATGGGTCATGATTTTGAAATTTTACGATTTACACTAGATATTTTCGCCTTTTTCAGCGCTAAAATGCTCAAAAATGCCGTTTTTCTTGATAAAACCCCTTAATAATAGGTACCATTTTCCGCCAAAAGTGACCCTTAAAAAAGGGTCGGGTTTTTCGACTTCAGCGGCACACCCCCGTCACAACCAAATCTGAGTACCCCCCCCCCCCCGGGGGAAAAAGTTGTTGATCGACGAAAACTATATTTAGGTTTTAAAGCAGTGTAAACCTCATTAACAATTTGAAGAAAAAAAATCGATAATATCAATGAAAAAAAATCACCTGCAAATCATTTTGAAGTGGATTAATGAATTAATAAAATATCTCAGATCAAACTAGGGGGCATGAGAGACCAAAGGTTTCCGGGCGTGGGGGCGTCAAGCGAGTGCGGAACGCAAATCGGTGCGATTGCGCTATGTTCACGTTATTTCTTGTGCATGGTATGGTCCACAACATACCCCAAAAACCCGAGAAATTGAAAAGCCATTGATGTTTATGATAGGACTAGTAGACATGTACAAGAGCTGTCATTAATTGTCATTTTTCATTGTCCATCTTCTACATATTGTTTTGCCCAATCACCAAGAGTGTGATTGTCACTTGCTACAATGTCGTAGTTCTGCAGTACACAATGGAATGTAACCATTGTAAGTGAGGAACGTAAGCGTTTACTATAATAAATTAAGTGACCCATTCTTTTAAAAGGTGTAATACAAGCATTTCAGAATCGGTGCTGTATGAATAAATACGATTATAACATAATAATCAATTGGTCAATTAAATGTGACTTTCCTAAATGATTGGGTTTGACAATGAACTGACCATTCCCGAAAGTGTTGATTCCAATATTATGAGGAATTCTTAATGTCTTTGCGTACCATACACAAATTTATAGGAACACAAAACGATGATGGTTTAGTTTTTAATGACGGAAATAACGGTTTTGTGGTAATTGTTCCACGTATAAAACGTGTCACATGTAATATTGTTCTCCTTCTAACCCTCAGGACCGGGGGTGTTGCCGTTCGTAAGTTACGAACGACTTTACGCACGACTGGTGATACCGTCTTGTGCTACATGTAAATGCATGAGAAACAGATTAGCACCCAAGAAAGTATCACCAGTCGTTCGAAAAGTTGTTCGTAACTTACGAACAGCTTTATGAAACACCCCAGGGTTAGTAATTATTGAGATGTTTAATTTAATGTGTAATTATAACAAAATTCGACGATGACCGTCAAAAAGGTTAATGAGAAATTGTACATCTTGAGTACATAAAAATACTCCATGTCTTTCTTATTGCAAAATAGTAAGAATGTTTTAAAGAAGGGGTATTTCTCATGCATATTTTTCTCTCATTAAATCATTCGCGGAGAAATGCTTCAAGTATCTGAACGTGTGGTTTCCATTGTCATTTATACGCTCAAAAAGGTTGAATTTCATAGTCGATTCAAAGTTAATATTTAAACAATTGTAGTGATTACTCCAGGAAAGTAAAATCAAATTCACATTTTGTCATCATGACGGCAAATGTCACAAAATATATATTTGCCACTTGAATTGATGATATCTAATAAAATCAATTGTATACAGTATTTCATTGTTATCTTACCATATTTGTGTTAGTGAAATTGTGGATTGTGTAATTTATAATGTATGCCCAATATGAAAATTATGATATATAACAACAACAGAGATTGCTAGCCAGCAGGATGGCTTTTCTTAGAGAAGTTAAAATATTCTGTATATTTTGATTTTATAGTATTTATCTTGCTTGGTCACACTTCCCTTCTCTCTCAGCACTATTTTTCTCGTTGTTTACACAAAAAACACTGATTGGTGTATAGCCTACACCTTAAAATGGTGTGTTGATATACGTCTTGCTTCAGTCTCATTTTGTTCGCATATATACTGTACAATATGAAATACTGCACACACGATCTGCACGTATAAACACACACACACACACACACACACACACACACACACACACACACACACACACACACACACACACACACACACACACACACACACACACACACACACACACACACACACACACACACACACACACACACACACACACACACACACACACACACACTACACACACACATACACACATACACACATACAAACATACACACATACAAACACACACAAGCAAGCACACAAAAAGCACACACACACACACACAAACAAATACACACATAAACACACACGCACAAACATACAATACAAACACACACACATACATACATGTAGGCCTATACACAAAATATATAATCACTCAAACGTCAAAAGTCTGTCGAGTGTTGAAAGAAAAGAGGGAACAAAACCAACCTTTCTTTTTATGCCACCACACGTCCTCCTATAGATGTTTCCTGCCCCATCCCTACCCCCACCCTAATACCCTCAACCCCGATAAGTAATCCACAGAAGAGTTCTGCAACTCATGCAAGAATGTAAGCCTATGAACTGACCTGGTTTGAGAACACTGGTTTCATCCAACATAGGTGGGGCCAAACAAGTCAGTAACCCCCCCCCCCAAAAAAAAAAAAACACCAAAAAACAAAAAACAAAAAACCTTTTAGTTTCAATAATTAATGCAGTGCATGATTCCAAAGACAGCTGCTTAGGGCAGTCCATTAATAAGATCATTACATAATGCTATTGCTATTTTTAATCAAAAGAGAAGTATTTACATGAAGAGCCGTGTCCATTGCCCATGTCAATGCCAGGCTACGATATACAATTGCAACAAGAAAAGTGATACATTTTTATATTTTATTGATCAGAAGTGTTTACTATCCTTTAACGAATTATATCCAGAGGTTGTGCAGCACATACCACATGCCGGTTCTCTGTCTGACTGTTTTTCAAAGAATTAGACAGAAACACTTGGAGATAAATCGGAAGAGATCATTAATTTAAAAACAAAGGGCCCTCCTCTAAATAAAAAAAAATATGTGTATAGCGAACCGAATCGTTGAAAATACACATTTCTGGCCGAGGAATGAGGATTTTTGCAACATTCTTGTATGTGTTTCATGTCTCCCCTTCAGGGAATTCATCCATTTTAATCTGAGTGCAATAACCGTAATGATTAGAAGAATTACATCCTTTTCTACGGATATTTCAAGCCACTGGCTAACATTTACCACAGTTAAAAAAAATCCTCCATGCTCCAAGTGTCTTTGATAAGGTCTAAAAATAAAGCCCTGGAAAAAAATTGCATTTCAAAATGATTATTTAGTGCTTTAAAAAAGTGAAAATCGTACGTTGACCGGATTCACCTGCCCACTTCCTTCCATAGACTTAATGTGTGTGGATCTAGGCTATTTTTTTACTCGCCCCGAGTATTAATTGTTTTATTCATTCATGTCTTGCCAGTGGCAGCATAAATTTCCAAACTTTTATATTCTAGTGTGTTTATATGTCCATTCAAACACTACTATGTAGCTCAGATAGCAAAGTTTGACAATTTTTTAATTTGAAGCTCCACAATGTTAGCCTATTACTTTAACAATATACTGTAACATTTTCGTATTCTGTCCAGGCAAATGTTCTGAAAGGTTTCGAACCAGTGAATCAATTACTATTACTTTGGGTATGGCGAACCTCCTAAATATTTGTCGAACTCTTCACCTACTGAAACATTTCCGAGTAATGACATTGTAGAGCACTGTTGTGACCGCTCTTTGAACTTGAAGTCGATGACATGAACAGATTTCAAAACCCATTACTCATGCCGAGTTGGACATTTTCCAATGACGAACTGGTGAAATGACCTTCCGTTCAAGAAGAGCAAGTATTCTTTGAGCATCAAGTCAATATCTAACAAAATATAATGCGAATTCGTGGTCGTGTTTTCTTAATTTGGTTCGTATGTAGAAATCCTTGACTACAACCGAATTTGTCACCATAATGGGCAAGTTTTATGACACTTCAAGGAAACTCATAGATATGAACACACGTACTAGTTGGCCTGGAATCAAAATTAATTTTACAGTTGGTTTATTGACTATAATTTTAAGGTGTGTGTAAATTTTCACAACTTTTGTTGACATTGAAGAGTCACGTTATCTGCCAAGGACAAAAGACATTGGCAAATAAACATTTTCCTCACTTGAGTAGTTCATTGTCAACATTTCTAGTTACATTGTTTCCATAATTTGGCTGGTAATTTGCGCTCACATCTCATTGTCTTACATTGCGGCGAGTTGAATGACACGTGATGGAATTATGTTAACGGGGAAATTTTCTAATTTATTTGGGTTTTTTTTCCTGAATGACTTTAATATTGATTTGGCTCAGTAAAATCTGGTATAAGATGTACATGTCGACATGAACACAAACCATACAAGCATCATTAGGCTACGTCTGAATTTGAGCTGATCACTTATTTCTGGTCTGGTGAAGGAATTGAAGTCTTGGATCATCACTTTAACAAAGGTAAAGCAAACATGACTTTCTTCTTTTGATGTCATTGTTCTTTAATGTTAAAGATTCTAATGATTGCGAACTTTTTACGCAAGACTACTTTAAATGTTATAAAATATGTAAATTTACACCAAGTACTAAAAAGCATAAGGATTTTTTAAAACAAGTTACGGTATTTTTGTACAGTAAAACTTCGTATCATGATGTATCTTTGTTAAAAATAAGGTAACTTACTTTTAAAAGTATTACTTAACTTTTTCAGTTAAATATTGACAGCTGCATGCTGAAGATACAGATAACTTTTTTTGTTCATGCATATTTATAAACACATAAGTTAAGCTTGTTTTTGCTAGAAATAAATCAATTATTCATAGAGTATGTCTATCCATTTCAGCTGATATTTTCAGAATGCTGATAGAGAACTGAAATAATTATCAATGATAGCTCCTATTCATTACATTCCTGTATAATAAGTCTCCCTGAAATTAATGTAACCCCAAGGAAATTTGGGTTAGAATAATAATAATAAAGAAGAGGAGGAAAGGAGGAGAGACGGTTACAACTCTACAGTGTGTCTCAAAAAAAATTGTGCAAGTGAAAACCGCCCTCTTTGGTAATTAGAAAATACTCTTATGACATGATGCTTACGTCAACGTGAAGTGCATAGTCTTAGCTTTCAGATATCGTTAGTTTTGTTTAATTTCCTTGTCTTAATCTTGAGATATGTTAATTTCAATAACAAAGGGTAAAATCGCGATTGTGCCACTTTTACTGCAGTCCGGAGTAACAGTGACAAAATTGTGATTCCACCCTTTCGTTTTTGACAACATATCTCGAGAATAAAACAAGCACATTGAACAGAACAAATGGCATTTGAAAGCTAACACTTTAGCCTTAACGATGATGTAAGCATAGTGTCACTAGAATATTTTCTAATTGCCAAAGAGGGCGCTTTTTACTTGCAGCATTTTTTGAGACATGCTGCAGCACGTCTCAAAAAATTGTTCAAGTGAAAAGCGCCGCCTTTGACAATTAGAAAATACTGCTGTGACACATGTTTACGTCAACATCAAGGGCAAAGTCTTACCTTTCAAATACTGTTTGTTCTGTTCAATTTACTTGTTTTATTCTCGAGATATCTTGTAAACAACAAAACGGTGGAATCACATCTGTGTCACTCTTACCGGAAGAGGGCCTGATGCTATATATTAACTGTAGTAAAAGTGGCACATTTGTGATTTTACCTTTTCGTTGTTAATTGAACATATCTCAAGATTAAAATAAGCAAATTGAACAGAACAAACGGCATTTGAAAGCTAAGACTATGCCCTTGAAGGTGATGTAAGCATGACGTCACAAAAATGTTTTCTTATTACCTAAGGGGGCGCTTTTGACTTGCACAATTATTTTTGAGACACACTGTAGTGTTATTGTGTATCCAAGCTTTACTGTACACAGGGTCACTGGGTCATGACCTCATTCCTCCCAGCTAACTGCCCAACCCCCACATTTACTACTAAAGAACAGGTGTATAAGTCGTAAAATCTCCTGCCAGTCAATGAGAATTCCTCCACGAGCAATGTTTATGTTTAGGCGAAAATCTAATGCCGTCATCACACACGTCATTATAAGGCAGAATCCGTCCACATGTCACACGTCATTATTAGGCAGAATCCGTCCACAACACACACTATTTTACTGTTCTGACCTTGACCATGCCTTGATAGACTGGTTGACCCTCTAGATTAAAGGAGTACTTTGATAACTATGTTTTGTATATGTAATTGTGCATTTCAAAGATCATCAATTATCTTGTAGTTAATGATCGATCACTGTAACATTTTCATTGTTTGTATGATATGTGTCTTTTAGTTATTGTATTTTATTTATGATAAGGTACCTGGTTGTTTGGATATCCAGAGAGTTTATGTTTATGTAAAATGTCTTATGAGAAGTTATGTTAACTGTTGTTTTGAAGATAATGACATCTAGTTTAATTTGATATACGTAACTGTATGGTTATTCTACAGTAAGAAGACGATATATTTACATGTGTAACGTATTGATACAGTTTATGATGAAATATCAGTACAGTACTATGTTTTAAGGAATTGTACGTCTTATATTTTGTGAGGGTTACTTTAAGATCAGATGATCAAAACAAGAGAGTGGGTTTGTTATGCTTTCTTTACCCAAGTTTCTGCGTTCCCTGAGTAGGGCTGTGATGATGTAAGAGTTATTTTACTGCCCATTCTCAGCTAAAGTGTCCCAATGGGGGTAACATAATAGTTCAAAATGACCATCGTCAAAAATGAGTAACTGTGACATGACATGTTTCCTAATGAGAAGTCAAATCAGCAATATCACTTTTTAAAGCGAAGTGCTAACATTTTGTGAAAAGATGTGTGAAATGCATTGAATTAACACATGGAAATGACAGATACGTTACCATGTTTTTATTAGCATCTTTTTTCATTTTTTCCTCAGAGAAGTTAATTTTATGTTGACAATTATGGATTTTGGGAAAGAACAAATACAAAAATTGTGTTTTAGTTCGTGTTTCAATTGCGCAATGCACAAAATTACTTGCGGTAACGTATCTGTTGGTAACGTATCTGTTGTAAAGTATCCTTAAGAAAACATTCAAAAGTACATTTCTTGCAAATATATACCTGCCTTTTTCTTGCATTTTGCTTGTACTAGTTCACTGAACTATTACTGCGGGTGGTATCTTAATACAGATATTTATTTTACGGCCAAGATACATTCTTAAAGTAACGTATCTGTGCAGCACGGTCGCCCCCGACTTTCAGTATGTGGAAGGCGCATTATCTCGTAAACGCCCAAATTGTGCTCAGCTATTCGACTATCAAAATCAGCGTGGGTAATTCAAGGGATGTTCAGGGAAATATTACATTTTGCTTTACGTACTTTTCGGCCATAAAATCATTATAAGGTGAAGGTAACGTATATGTTGTAACGTCTCTGTTTGTAACGTAGCCTGTTGACAAAAAATAACAAACGTGTGTGTCGCGCAAACTACATGGGCAATTTTCTTAGGAGTTTTGTAGCTTAACAGTTAGGGTTGTGCATTACTAGCGAGGATAATACAGCTTGGTAATGCTGTAATATCTGTGTACAAATGAAATATACGGTAACGTATCTGTTGCCTCATTTTTGTGGCATCCTGACTTTAATTTTTTACAACGTTTTATTGTTTCAAGGCAACCGTCTTAACTAACTTTTACATATTAAAATGGCGACTAGATAGAATGTTCAGGGATATATTCAAATGCTGATTTAATATTTTTTAAGGGTTTCAGATCGTTGACCTTTTAGTAACGTATCGTTGCAACTTCGGAGACAAGCACTGTTGACACGGTGAGGAAAAATATAATCGATGTACTAGGCTGGGAAGTAGAGTAAAATAAGGTGCATACAATTAGCAACCATCGTAAGATAATCAGTCATTTCTTCTCAGACTTTTAAGATGTCATTTTTTCACGTTTCCTCTTGAACCTCATGGTGGGGACAAACGTAGCTCCCATAGGCTCATGTAGTAAGCCATTTTTTCAAGATTAAATATATTTGAAATGCTTTTTCCTCCGTCTAAAAAGTGTATTTGCCCATAAAGGGTACCCCAATTGGTTAACAAAAAGACGGGTGTGACAGAGATTATGGTATTTTTTCATTGAAATATCCCCTGGGGACAGAAAAATGCCTAAATGGGACACTTTAGCTGAGAATGAGCCGACATCACTTTGTTTTGGAGAAAAGGGGAGTGGCCTGGCCAATGTTTACTACCTGGAATCAGTTGACGTCATGAATGGAAGATGGTCGCTAGTAAAATGACATCATCAGTAGGTGACCTCAGTCCAATAGGAGAGGATCTTTTATCCCAATAATTATTTTAGGCCAATGGCAAGAGTTTTAATAAAGTGAAATTGTTTGATTGGTTAAAATGATACCGTGTAGAAAGCTATGGAGCTATTCTCCAAATTTTCGAGTATAAGATGTTAGGAGGAGCACAAGTTTCCTCATTCTGCCCTGTCATCGCCTCGACTAATTAACTTTTGTACATACTTCCGCAACGAGTGCATCTCGATTATTACTAGTTCAGCTCTATCATCGAATTATCTTCGGGAAGAATTTCAAGTTACTTCCAAGTTAACTTTGTGTTAGAAACTTACACAAATTCAGAGTTCATAGGATGTGTATATCCTGACTCTATAGTAGATTGAGCTGATCTCACTGATGTTTTCGAATTTGCTCGTTTCCCAGGTAGCAGAACATATGGGACCCATCTGGGTTTTATCTGGGCTGGTCGGGGCCCATATGCCCCACATGGGACCCACGTGGGGCCCATATGGGCAATTCGAATAGTAATCATCCCAGAACAACACACATGGGCCCCACATGGGTCCCATATGTTGTTTTGGGCAAGGCTGCACAGAACTACACATATGGGCCCCACATGGAACCCATGGGCTATGCAACTAGCAAAAATTACCATAATGCCCTGCATGGGGGCGATGGGACATCACAAATGGATCCCAAGTGCACCCCAGATGTGTTTCAATCCATGGTTTATAAATTATAGGCCTAGTATGAGTATTAATCGAGGTCATGCAACGGTCCGCCGAGTCAAGCCGCAAGTTGGTATTGATCGCATTTGCTTATTTGGTCGTTCTGAATGCTGTGATTAAACAAGATCACACACACACACACACAGACACACAACAAACATAAGCAAATCGAAGGGACTGATCATGTATAATTATTGTGGGACATGCCCCAGCTAGGTGCGTCAATGCATGGACCTACAAGTCCATGGTCAATGTAAGGCAATTAACTTTTCTTAGCAATATGACAGTCTTGTGGCATGTGCATGTGGGGTACACATTGACTTTATTGGTGCCGTCCTGATGCCGCTTTATCTGCTTGTCCGTAAATTTATATTTCCTGTCTGCATTGTTGGCATCCCGTGAATAACTGTTTATAGGTACCCGCAAGTTTTACATCATAATTCACACACACACCCACACACGCGAGACACCCTAATTGCCCGGGGGGGCCAGTCAAATTTATTGTTGTACACATGCGTGACCCAAAAACGCGTTTAAAGGGGTGTTTTTTCAGTTTTAGTCGCGGGCCGCGCGTGCGGCGTTCCAGTAGCGTGGAGGAGTGGTCAGAAGCTCACTCGAAATATACTTCTTTGTTTCATCAATTTAGTTCAGCGTTCTAGACACTTTGGAACAGCATAGGCAACATTATGATCACATTTAATTCAAGTTGAATTGTCGTTATCTAAATTTCCACAGTATCTTAAATGACGAAGAAGGCATATTTTCGGCTTGTTAGTCATGTCGTGTGGACGGAAATACGGCGGACCGGTGTTTACGTGAGGTCCAATGGTCGCAAATATATGTTGCCTATTTGTGATTTTCGTGTGTGTACTACGAAACTAGTGTCGATTTGCGGAGAAGAGGCTAATTAAGTTATTAAGGAACTTGAAGCGTTACTTTTGATTTATATACATGTTACGTGCTTAAATATTCTTTCGACGTGTTCACCTGTCGGGACGAGTTCCGGATTATGCAATTCGGATCATTCATCCCTATATTCCTCAAGGTAGCCTAGTGTGTCCTCTGAATGCAGGGTGTTGCATCGTGGCTACATGTAAGGTAAACAAAGCTATCGGCGAGTCGAGCGCGCGGTGCATCTACCTAATGTCCATATCTCGGTCTGTTTTCACTTACCCAGAAAAATATCACATTTAGGGTCCGGTTGTTGTGACTGTATCTCATTTTTCTATTGCCGTCAAAATTAGCGCGGGAATGTAATGAAAATAAACATTGCGTAACGCATTTCGTCTCGGTAACCTGCGATAATTTTCCTTATGTCACCAGCTGTCCATTTTTGGTGTTAGATTGATTTGTTAAGTCACCCGCACGTAATTGGGTTCTTTGGGATTATCATGTTTCTATAAATTGTCATTTGATTCAGACGATTAATAGACACCCCATGATAGATCGCAAGGATAGTGACAAATTTCGGGGTTATCTGCTAGCATTACAAAATACAGTAGCGCGGGCTGGAGCCACCCAGGTAGGCTGATCAAGGTCAGGTGACCCCATCTTACTTGCCATTATTACACCAACAATTTGCTTCGATGTCTGTATAGGTATGTCTTTAATGTACCATAGATAATATATGCGAAACGAATGAAATGTAACACACTTACAGTCTGAATCTGACGCCAATTTTCCGGGATTTCGGAGCCTGCTTCCTCGCGTCAATGTCGATGTAAAATAATGTAAGGCGCAGCTGGGTCACGTGCGCTCGAGCTGCGCACGCAAGTGCCATGAATTTTAAAACCGCATACGTGAATGTGCGAGCTGGGAGTAACACTCCATGTAGACTCCTTCTTGATGGCTACTGCATAGGGATATCGAATAGAAAATAGTTGTCTTCAAAGTTTACTATAATTGCACTTTTTGTCCAAGCATTACAAGATGATTCTTGCCTAGAAATATACCATGGTAGGAGCCAGCAATTGCTTACATTGATTCTTTTTTACACAGAACCAAGAATCAGAAAAAATATCGCCAAAGGCTACATGCTGTAATTTACGGTTGAGCGGTTAGCCTGTACTAACGTAGGAGTTCACAACGCTGACGCCTTTTCAATCGGGCGGATCAACCAAACCGTGTTATTCTCTTTCACGTGCAAAGGTCAATGCGGCGGTACGCTGAACCGCGTATTTGCATATTAGTGGCGCAGTTTGTTATGTGCTATACAGCACACGCTTTCAATGGGCATTCTGCGCATTTTATCAAATTTATATACATTCGCCTTTAAAATCCCACAGTATCTTCAAAAAAATAATAAATTGCGTGGTGCCAAATTTTAACCATTTAAAGAGTAGACTTGTACTTCTTTTCTTGCAAAATCTCAAATCGATATTTTGACAAAATCGACTGATACGGCGGTTCGGGGGATGAACGCCGACGAATTATATCAAAGTATTATGCTGATTACGAAGTATACTGTCTAACAAAGCAAACACTGACAAATGAAAATATCGGACCTTAACCTAGTAAAGGCGAGAGCAACCCTACAAAATTGAATCATGGTATTCTATCGTAGTCCATGGGAGTACCATGGGTAAAACCATCACGTACCATGGTACTACCATGTATCTACATTACTACCATGGTGATACATTGGTACTACCTGGTATTTATGGTGGTCCATGTACTACCATGGTACTTACCATAGATTACCATGGTATTTCAGGTATTATGGTAGTACCATGTAGTACCATGCGTATTATTATTCCCCCCCCCCCCCCCCCCCCCCCCCCCCCTTTAGGTATCTATGGTTATCATGGTAGTTAGCGTAAGTACTATGGTAATACTCATGGTACCTGTGTATATTACCATGCGTATACATGGTCCTGGTTTTAATATGTGCTTATAGATCTACCATGGTATCAACATGCGTTTATACATGGTTCTTCCATAGTAATACCATGGGATATATTTGCGTTTTACATGGAACTTGCATGGGATTGCATGGTACCGATCCTATTGTCATTACAATACATCTCTAAACTTATCACATGTCAACAATCACGGTACTTTCTGTAGAACTTAATGATGCATAATGTTCAGTTTTGCTATTCAAATGCTTTTGGTCTATTTCAAGTTGATTTCTCCCTTAAATATGCACTTTTGCTGATCTCCTACTTTTAGATGCTGTATTGTTTAATTATTCTTAATTATTTATTATGTTATTTTATTATTATTTTTTTATTATTGTATATTATATTCTTTACTATATTTTTCAATAGATCAACACCATGCCCACACATCAAGCTATCTAAAGCTATCTGCCTACCGTGATTAGTTGCTTTGTGCATGCCCAGGCCTGTCATGCATCAAAAGAGAACTACTGGTCTGAATCAGACTACACATGCTTATCAGTTGCCCTGGCTGGCGATGTTAATTGTACCAGGCTGTGCTGCGGCTGGTGGTAGACATATGGCACTGTATGTATGTGGTGTGTGTGGATGGTGTTGATGGGTGTGGGTGTGTGTGTGGTGGTGTTGTTCGTCGTGTGTGTGGTGTGTGTGGGTGCTGTGTAACATGTATGCATGCCAGACATGTATTGTGGAGCAGGCTTATGAAGGAGCTATGATTTTTGGATCATTGATCTCGGAATTCGTGTAGTAACGCCACTTCTTAAAATGGACAGGATCACTTGACTTGGATATTTTTGGAACAAAACCTTAACAGGTGGTTAAGTGATGAAATGGATTTATGCAGAATTTCTAGTAGTTAATACCTAACTTTGTTATTGTCACGATGTGGGTAGAGCGATAAGCATGATACCACCAAAGCCACATGAAGACTGGGTATGTAAGGTATTGGCTGTTGTATTCTCGCGTAGTTGTGGCCAGAATTTAGACTTGGGCTTCACTGTCAGGCTTGATATTCTGTGTGCTCAATTTTGTTATATTACTGCACTAAATGCTTGAAGATGACAAACTTTTGTGACAGAATGAATTGCACTTGGATGGTTACATTGGTTGGAAGCTGCCAAAATTACAGCTGTCAAAGGAATGTAGTATGCTTATTTAGTGAGGAGTTAATAAGCCAGATGGAAACAAGGAATTGCAAATAAGATATGTGGATCAGTGAATAAAGAGCGACTTATTTTTAAATTCAAAGTGATAGGCATTTTGGCCTGTATACATGATGTAGTAGTTTCGGTCCGGGACGTTTTGCACACCCGGACAATTTGACACCGTACGTGTGGGGGTGTCGAAAAGTCCATAGTGAGGGCCTACCCGGTGATACTTCACGCGGAAATTGTACCATTTGTTAACGTTGTAAGTAGTTTTTTGCAAATTGTAGGTATATCTGGTCCTTATTACATATTTTTCAATGGTATGAATAATGCATATTTGATCATTTTTTTTCATCAATCTTGCTCATATTTTGCCGGAATTTTGTTAGTTTAGATGTATCGGTTGACGTATCCCGGGGAGTGAGAGAGTGACGTAGTCGGTGACGTGATATTAAGTTTTCGTAACGGTTTTATCGACCTAATTTGTTTACTTTATAATTACATTTGATTTTGTGTATGGCTTTAAAAATTATTAGTAAGAATGGAATCGTATATTGTGCGAAGGTAATCATTTTGTACGAAAACATGTTATCCCAGAATGTGTGGTCGTTGAGTGTGAATGACGTGGTTGGTCGGCTTCGCCGTGCACGTGTCATTGATGCGTCAGTGTTTGGCGAGAAATTTCAAATGTTCATGTTGATACTATGAAAGAAACATTTCTGACTATGAATTTAATTTGTATGGAAGCCAAATAGTTCAGCTCAATGTATTCAATTCTGTATAATTCATTTGGAAGGAAGACGACAAAATGTTTTTTTCATGTATCACATGAAACATGTGGAATTTTCTCCGGCGGAAACACCTTATCACGGCACGTTCGACGACCCAACACTCATCCACACTCAACACGACAACCATTGGGCTTCGGGCTATGGTACACAACAAATTGTTCGTACAAAATGGTTACCTTCGTGCAATTTACGATTCGCATCTCCTAATGATTTTTTTTAAATACACAAATTTAAATTATTATGAGTCTGTAAACATGTTAGGTCGATAAAAGTACGAAAACTTCACCGTCACCGTACCGTACGGACTCTCACTCCGCGGCTTACCGTCAATGAATACATCTAAACAACTAACAAAATCCAGGCAAAAAACGAGCAAGATTTGATGGAGATGATGGTTCAAATAGCTATTTAACTATTGAAAAATATGTTAAAGGACAGTTACTACAATTGCCAAGAAATTACTTAAAGCTTAACAAAGTATGCCCCGTGTAAGGCCCCACTGAATGGACACTTCGAGCACGCACGTACCGAGTCAAAAGTCAGTGTCGAACACGTCCGGGGATTTGGTAGTCGAAACGCGTTTTTGTGTTTTTCAGGATTGGATATATACGTTGTTTGATACGTATCGCGGCCGGTTTTTTGCGTTTTTGTTGTATACTTTTTTTTGTAACATGACATGATCATGTCAGGTAGCCTTTCCTTCTCCCGTTGTGCCGTTCGTCTCGAATGATGCCTTCGAAGTATCACCTTAGGTCAAATTCTGTTTGATACCCAATTAATACGGTGTTTGTCTGTCGGATAGGACGCGCGTGTGGTACTCACTTTGTTTGGTCTTGGAATGAATTTTGCTGGTGATGTTTGGAACGGGGTGAATTCTTGACAAGTGATTTAAGTGTATGAAGGCCTACAGTGGATTTGGTGTTGTTTGCGGTTGTGTCACACACGGGTGAGGTGTGGTAGTTAAAGTCAAATCATAGCATGTGTGGGCTTTATGACATGCTTTCATAACGCATTTGGGAACAGGATATGCGTAGTCAGTAATTTGTTTTGTTGTGTATGATACAGGCTGTACATTAATTAGGTATATATTCTTTCTTTCTTGTTTCTCAGGATGGTGCATCAGGGAGTGTTGAAGCTCAGTGATTCTGGCACGCTCGGCAGTCACATTTACCCGTGTGATAAACTGGAGGCACTCTAGTTCCAGATGTAGATGTTAACTTGACAGCACAGTCAAGCACTTTTCAGACTACCAATCTTCGCAAGAGAGATTCAAGCTCTTACTCAGATTGTAAACTTAAACAGTGTTTTTAAAGGGGATAACATCATGGAAATTACGATGATACTCTAGCCATTGGTATCGTTCCTGGTATCGTAACATGGTACTGATGGATACCATTGGTGACCTGCCATGGTATAACTGTGGTTTACACGGACTGTGCTTGGTTTTCCGTTGACATGGTACAGTACCATGGTATTGTACGGTACTGGTAATACCATGGTACCAGTACCCGCGTATACATGTATATTGTACCATGGTAATACTTGTAACAAATTACCATGGTACCTATGGTAATTATTACCTGGTACCATGCTACAGTACCATGGTACGGTATTACCATGAGTACGTCCATGGTATATTGTACATGCGTTGAAGGTTTACGGACCATGAGTCGGTCACATAGGTATATATGTACCATGGTGACACTTTACAGCTACCATGGTACTGTACCGTACAGTACCGTGGTAATACCATGGTATATGTACCCATGGATATACCGTAACCCAAATTACTACACGGTACAGGGTACAGTTTTTAACTTACCCATGGATAGTATTTACCATGGTACTACATTGGTTTACCATGTACTTTTTTTGTAGGGAACACTCAACTACCAGTCACAACCCAGGTAGCAAAAAATATGGGACCCATCTGGCCATGTGGCAAAACCGGCTACATGTGGGTACCATTATGGGCTACCATATGTGCCCAGATGCGGCCAAATGGGCCAGAGCCCCCCATATGATACCCCGGGGGGCCAGTCAAATTTTATTGTGCTACCTGCTGACCAAAAAAACGCGTTTAAGGGTTGTTTTTTTTTTCAGTTTTTAGCGACGGGCGCGGCGCTGCACTCGTTAAGGGTATACGAAAAACACAGCATTTCCAAAAAAAAGGTGGTTTTGAAAGACTGCGTTTCAACACGCGCGTCAAACCGTATTAGGTATGTTTTTCTTTTCCAGCTTTTTTTTTAACAGACTGGCCCAAACGTGTTTAGGGTATTGTTTTCCCCCAAGTTTAGTTTGTCTATGTCAAGCCGTAATGTCTTGAGCAATTGTAGACAAAAACTGTGTAGGGGTTATATTTCTGGCCGACAACTTGTTTAGGGGGCCAAAATGTGTAAATGAGCCCTGGAAAAACTTGTTTAGGGGGCGGGTGTACCGTGCACTGTGTGTCTGGAAATATTTGGGTCACCGCATTCTGTGTACAGCATTTATTTTACTGGCCCCCCCGGCGATGGTACCCATATTCATTTGCACCGTGGGCCCATCTGGGCCCATCTGGCCGTATTGTGAGGTTTCGTGTGGGCTTCATGTGGGCTGTGCGGACAAAGCCATATAGCGCCAGATGAACATCTGGTTTCCCAGAGTTCATTGGGAATCATCTGGTCCAGGATGAACCCTCTGGGACCGCGGAAGGGCATTTCTCATGCAATTTCATCTGGGATCCACAATGGTGTGAGTGTGAGCTGCCTTTCTATATTGCAAATGTGGATGCGTAACTGGGTGAACAGTTTTGTTGGCACAATTTGCCAAATAGTATGTACAGAATATGTTATTGAACTTACTATAACGAAAAAAATGCAGCAATGTGCCAGAACACACGCCGTGACCGTAGGCTGGCCGCGTTACGTAGAATCAGCGTTCTCATTCGATTGACAATGGCGGTGAAGTGATAGTGCGCACGATCGAGCGAATGAGCGGCTGCATGTATGTAGCGCTGGGGGTTACGGGTAGTTGTGTATACAATGTACTGTTTGTATTATGGCGTTGGGCATACGCTGAGAGAGGCGTGCTACACACATTAGCACATACAGTATCGGCTTTTCTTTTGTAGCAATTAGGCCCCGGGGGGCCATCAATTCTAATGCTGTACACATGCGTGACCAAATATTCTGACCCCCTAAACAAGTTGTTCTCTGTGTGCAATACCCCTTAAACAAGTTTTTCGCGGGCCTCATGTACACATATTGGCCCCTAAACAAGATTGTCGACAGAATATGACCCTAAACAAGTTTTGTCTACAGTTGCTAACAATGAGTTTAGAGGAAAAGCTTGGGGAAAATTGCCTAAACACGTTTGGCAGTCTTTAAAAAAAAAAGCTTTATGAAGGAAAACATACCCTAAATACGTTTGAACACAGTCTTTACAAAACCACCTTGTTTTTGGGGAAAATCTGTGTTTTTGATACCCTTAACGAGTGCACTTC
>JZLH01S0289979.1:13763-37205 GCA_001188425.1 Eucidaris tribuloides
CTGAAATAGAGGAGTCTTCCTTTGATAAATGTACTTGACTTTACAGATATATTCTTAAAACATGCGCCCTGTCGGGGGTGGATTATCTTAAGACGCAGTGTAGGGCGGGGTGTAGGGGAAGGAGAGATTAATAAATTCTGCCATAGGGCTAACATTTGTTTGGATACACCAATTCCAGTCACATTACTTCGAAATAATTCCACTAATCTTCACACAATCCCCGCTGGGCTTCGGTCGTAGCATTGACGGTTGTTCAATGAATGAAAACGAAGAAGGATAAACTTATCCACTACCCCAGAGGTTCTTTCCTATACTTCCCTTTACAAGTTGAATATTGCCCGAAATAAATAACCAATGATTAATTGGTCTACACATTTTCACATACATACATATATACATGCATGCATGCAAAGATACATACATACATACATACATACATACATACATACATACATACATACATACATACATACATACATACATACATACATACATACATACATACATGCATACATGCATACATACATACATACATACATACATACATACGAACAGTATTACAATCGCTGTTAAACCATACAATCAACAGCTAGAGTAACAATATTTGATACAATACAAAT
The DNA here is from genome assembly GCA_001188425.1 of Eucidaris tribuloides. NCBI lineage: Eukaryota > Metazoa > Echinodermata > Echinoidea > Cidaroida > Cidaridae > Eucidaris > Eucidaris tribuloides. The sequence continues at coordinate 14,384 of JZLH01S0289979.1, forward strand.
AACGATTATCATAATTCATTTATTAAATACATAAATCGACAAAATAATAATTCAGATTAATATATCAATTCATACAAACTTAGGAAGATGTGAATAGAGCCTATGAAGATTAAAGCAAAGTGATATATCTTCTGAAAGTAAAATCAATGGCATGATAAATGTAAGTGAGAATAAAATATTTTACACACACACACACACACACACACACACACACACACTCACTCACTCACACACACACACAAAACCTACGTGTACCCGTCAATAATGCCATAAACACCAAAGGAGTAATAAAAGGGTGTATATAGATCATAGAGTATACAATCCCGTTCTTGAATAGATAGTTAAACAGAGAAGGGGTGGAATAAAACGAGAAACCCGTGGTGTACTGAACTAATATGTACGACGCGTGAAGGGTTCACTACTTACATGTATAAAAAATAGAGAGAAACGTTCCCTTCTTTTTGTTTTTCTTTATTATTATCATTACTACTGCTACTATCACACTATTACCAGTAGTACTATCAATAAACTATTATTATTTATCATTATCACTTCTTCTACTTCTACTACTACTACTACTACCACTACTACTACTACTACTACTACTACTACTACTACTACTACTACTACTACTACTACTACTACTACCAACTACCACTACTACTACTACTACTACTACTACTACTACTACTACTACTACTACTACTACTACTACTACTACTAGTAGTAGTAGTAGTAGTAGTAGTAGTAGTAGTAGTAGTAGTAGTAGTAGTAGTAGTAGTAGTAGATGTAGAAGAAGTAGTAGTAGTAATAGTTTGTATTACCATCACTGCTATGTTAGTAGTAGTAGTAGTAGCAGTAGTAGTAGTAGTTTGTGTTACCATCACTGCTGTTAGTAGTAGTTGTAGTAGTAGTAGTTGTTAGTAGTAGTAGTTTGTGTTACCATCACTGCTGTTAGTAGTAGTTGTAGTAGTAGTAGTTGTTGTAGTAGTAGTAGTAGTAGTAGTAGTAGTAGTAGTAGAAGTAGTACTAGTATATTATTCTTATTATCATAATCATTGTATTGTTATCATGATGATCTATCATCGTCATCATGATCATCTGCTGATATAAATCAACAAGAATGAAATAAGAATATTTCTTCCTATCCCAAAGAATTCTCTCGTATTAACATAGTTGAGAATATATCTGAAAGTAAATATTTCAGCACTGTGCATACCTTAGTGCCCACTCTCGTCCTAATAAGTAGGGTATATAATATAGTATGGTGTAGTATATAGACTTGATAGCGAAAAGTGCCAGAGATTTATTGAACTATTACTGTCATGCATTTACAAAACTACATATTCAATTATATTTCAAATATGCAACATGCACAATAACATAATGTTGACAAAAAGTACATAGTTTATTTATAACAGTGGAAAGCAAGTTGTAAAACGTAATTAACTTGATTACTAATACATGATTCATTGATCATATAGTGGTATAAACGCCTGCTAATTATATATTTCTTTCGAAAAAAAGTGTTTGTAAGAGGATAGGGATAACGTAGCAGCATTATTATATTATACGTAGATAAACAGAAAAAGGGCTCTCATGATTATTGGATTGATGAAGCCACTGCTGACCAAAATTTATCTATTCCAAAATTAACACATGGGCATCAGGTCGCAGCTGCTTGTGTCCTGTAGAAAATGCATGCAAAACAGAGTCCAGAAGACTTAAAAGAGATGCTCCCTCCACACTAGAAAGGAGGAGTATGGCCAGGGTCAGTACTGCTTCTCCCCATCACGCTTCAAAAACTCATCACATAGATAGAAGCTTCGTCTACACAACTTGTAAGGTCTGGAACAGTCTTCCATACAGTGTTTTTGTAACAATCTTTCGTACGGTGCTTAAGTCTTTTAAGAGCCGTGTACACAGGTTTCTTTTGGAAACTGACAATTCATAAATCGAGCATCTTATTTCTCAAATCGACAGTGAAAGGTTTGTTGCGTTGCTGTGTGAACCATGTGATTGACCTTCCGGATCCTTTTTGTTTTGATTGGCTATTGTGTTGCATCTAATATAAAAAAAAGTATCACACATGATCATACGGCGGGATTAACGGAAGCAGAAGCACCTTCTGTTCGTCTCGGTCTCCGTGACGTCACAAGCCTCTTTCCCTTCAGCTGGAGGTCCAACGACGTAACGCAATGGCAGGAGTATACCACATAGACATAATTCTATCCCTCCCAAGGCCAAGAAAGCAGTGCTTAAGCTTTCATGGTGCGCGAGCAAGCCTGTCAGAAGAACGGACGGAAGGAAGAAAGGAATGAAGAGAGGGAGGAAAACAGAAAGGGAAGAAACAAAGAAAGAAAATATAGTGTCACTGAAATGGAAAATATTTGACTTTATCAGCATGTATGTTGTCTCATAACAGTTCTGCGTTCCAAATGGTTTTAATTGCATCACATTGAATGACGATGCATATCTTTGTCGACGTAAGTTCGGCCTACTGCATTCAATATGGACTTTAAGTTGAAATATAGCCCACGCAAAGTATCTAAAAAGATGCATTTTGATGAGGTCTCTAATATAATATAACTGTGCGTATGGCAACCTGTCCACTTGGGGCGGGGTGGGGGCGGCAGTGTAACAAGTAGGGCCCTAGGAGCCGGGGGTGCTCTACAGAAATAAAATTTTATGGGTGCTGCACCAGTTAGAATTCTGCATCTAGTGATTTTTTTTTTTTGCTTTTCACCTTGGCTTTTACCTTACAACAACCCTCTGTTGGGACAATGACCCCACCCCCTCTTTCTTACTTGTCAAATTGATTTACACACAGCACCCCCTCCCCCAAAGAAAAAATATATATAGGGCGTGTTTTACTGTACGTTGGTGCATAATTAAATTGAAATATTGAAAGCTGGGGTGCTACAGCTAATACCCCCTAAATCAAGAAGTATCGTTCACAGGTCCCAGGCTGGTAGCAAGATTATGATTCAAGTTGAAGAACCGACGACGGCACAGGCTGATCTTTCGAACTGTCTTTTCTTTTGTGGCTAAGGCTACATACCTGTCAGAAGGCATCCGAGTGGTCCACCTACACCGTAAAACATGCCTGTCAAAGCAAAGGCCGACGCAAATCGAGGTGGTGGAATATAATCCTTCAACATAATTATGGCTAGCGTCGTTCTTGCTCCCAACGCAAACCCGCCGAAAAAGGCACCAATAGCAAGAAGCGTAAAACTATCCAGCAGTGGGTCGATCAGAAAGACCGCGCTATTTGCAACATTCAGTGCTATTGTCAGATCGACAGACGATGCCCATTTCTTGTCTACGATTGGTCCTTGCACAATTCGACCGATGACGTTGCCAATTCCTCCAAACGAGGCCAGGAAAACCGCTCTAGAAAGTGGCAAACCTTTTGAAACTCCGTGAGGTATTAGATACACAACCCACGAGTTGATTATTCCACCACTGATGAAATGATATAGAGCAATGAGCCCACTAAACGGTTTTTCGACAAAGAGAGACAAGTCTAGAAATTTGTAAAGCGCGTAAAAGCAGTGCCTAATTTGTTTCCGTAGTGTCATCTTTGCTTCGAAGTGGTCGTTTGTTTTTATTGCGAGCAGACTTGTATTTTCATCAGCTAGTTGTTTATCTTTGGTGACATTTCGCTGATGTTCAATAAAATTCAGTTCCGGTCCATTCAGATTCGGCTTACATTCGTCAAAACTCGACTCGGTCTCAGTGTTATTCAAATTCACCTCATTTTCGTTAAGACTTGTCTCGAACTCATGCAGATTCGGATCACGTTTGTAAAAAACGGGTTCGCGCTTCTTTAGATTCGGGTAACATCCATTAAGACTCGGCTCGTACTTCAGGTTCGGGCCACGTTCGTTAAACCTCAGCTCGGTCTCAATCAGATTCGGCCCTTCGGTATCATCATCAATTCTCACTTCATCAGAAACTTTCGTTTTCTCAACATCTCTGCTGTCACTCTTTGGATCCGTCATGGCCATGCAGAATACAGCCCCGTGCAGTGTAATGGCGCCGAGTAAGAGAACGGCTCCCCGCCAGCCGTATAGTTTAAGCATCCATTCAGTAAGGACGGGCAGGACTATCATACCGATGGCGTGTCCGGAGTCGGCTATGCCGAAGGCGAGGGCAAAACCTTCCGAGATGTGCAGGCTAAACTGTAAAATCGAGCTCATTGTAACAAACGCGTAGCAAGTACCTGAAATTATATAATAGTAAAAAAACAAACTGGAGTACATTTTGGTACCACTCTACGGTTTAGCTTTGTGTGTGTAGGTGGGGGTGGAGCGCCATTGTTGACGACGAAATATATTTCAAGTAGATGGTTTAGGAATCTGAAAATACACACATTACTCCACCAAAACACAAGAGTGGAAAAACATGTGTAATTAAGATATTGATCCTCCTTTGTATACTTCTATAGATAGCATTGATATCAATGAGAACGTTGGACAACTCAAACAATTATTGAATTAGCCGAGGTGTCAATAGTCTGATTTGTTGAAAGATTTTTTTCATTGCATTGTCTGTGCACAGAACTCACGAAACTTTGGAGTTGAAAGGTGAACATTTACAGAACCTATTATTTTGTTATTTTGTCAAATAACTTAAGAACCACCTATGGAGTTAATTGAAACCTGGGTCAAGTTGGAGATGAGAAAGTTTAAAAGAAAGAGTCACAAAAGCTAGTCATGGCTACGAGGGAACAACCCTTTTGCATACCTTCAGAATTACAACAAACAACCAGTTTATCCCACAATAGGTTACTTTGCAAAGTCTGTGAAATTTGAAGATGAACAATAGAATTTGAATAAATGTACAAAACACTACCCTGCTATATTTCGCGTGTGTGTCAGGCTCATTTCAGTATTCATGTATTGGTTTATGAACCCTAAGTATCTGCATGAGAACTGTTGCATGAAATTTGCCATGTAGTGAGAATGTGTATGTTACACTCTAAATTACAAGGATTTGAAATAAATCCTGATCGACAGTGGTTAAGGACCAGTCGATCTTTTGATTTAGATTTCAATCTTAAAGATTTTAAGCAGTTTTGACTGTATATATAAATCGTTAAGATTTTAATCTTAATCCAAAAATCGACTGGTCCCTAACCACAGTCGATAAGGATTTAATTCAAATTCTTATGATTTAGTGTACACGTTTGTAATTTGTTTAAAAAGTTTCACATATCCCTGTAATTCAATGTGTACACGTTTGCAATTTGTAAGAATTTTCGTATATCCCATACCAGGCAAGATTACGATGAGACTATTGGTGTAAACTATCACCATAATTCAAACAAAACTGAATTTCTAGTTCCTACATTTTTGTTATTAAATGGTTTATTATTTTACAAACAAGTGTCTTTACACAATGTAAATTTTAGGCATACAAAAGAGGACCTCTACTTTTCAATATTTTTCATTTACTTACCCGCCAGGAGGAAAGCGATGGAAAATTCAAAAATGTTTCTCGTGAATGACGAGAGACAGAGAAGACACCCTGCACAGATGCCAATCAGCATAATAACTTTTACACTTATGTACTTCAGCGAAGGCATTATGAAAGGCGCTGCGAAAAACAAAAACAAAACGTATAATATAGATATATTATATTAAGGGACAAGTCCCAGATACACTTTGTCCGATTAGATAAAGTAATGAATAGTGGCAGACTAGGTGGGGCGAAACTTCCTACTGGTGTTAAAAAGGGGGATATAACATGAAATCACTATACTCGCACTTTTTTTTATTTCCTCCTTTAATCTTACTCGTCTTCATATACATTTAGTTTTTCTTCTAAATTCTGATACATTGTATATAAAAAAATCAGATGTATTCTGACGATGTTAAACATCGTCATAATGTGTATACATTATACAGTTATCATCAATTTCTAGAACGAAGTCTCGTATTTGATCTGTACAAAAACGTTGGTCTGATGATAGCTGCGGAATATCGTCAAAAGATGGCGCACGTCAACTTTAGTTCAACCTGCGTCTTTCACCCTTCATATGCGGTTAGATGGAGCCCGAGTAGTAGGCCCATGGATAGACATATTTTAATAATAATATAATTAAAACAAATACATGTAAGCACACGACACTGTACAGTAGAAAATGTTATGCATTTGTTAAACTGCTTGCTTACAAACTGTCAAAGACATTCGTTTTGTTTTCTTAATTTATTTGGGCGAGGTTTTTGTAACTTTCTTCTCAACTGTGCAACTGTAAGATGATTATTTCCTTCAATGACATTGCAATCTTTACAGCACCCTCAGGTGACAGCAATTTTTCTAGTAATAATTCTGTGTTGCGTACTCTAAATGTAAGTATAATTCAAATGTTCAGACTTGAAAAGCTCTGTTACAAAAACATACCCTAAAGGCATGGTTTAAGAATATTTCCAGGTTAACGAATATGAGCTGCATGTATGATCCTTCATGGTGTCTTTGATAAGGTCTAAAAATGATGCCGTGAAAAATTGCAATTGAAAAAGATCATCAAGTGCTTTAAAAAAGGGAAAGTTATTGAGTGACCATTCCAGTTTTGCCCTATAAACTGCTGTGTTTTTGAATTGTCGTCTTCTGACAATAATTCATATACCAAATTTTATCTGTACACAGTTTGCTAATGACATCATAACTATCTAAAGTTTTGTGTTCTGGGGTGTTTATTTGTCCATTCAAACACTGTCACACATAATTAGAGAGCAAAGTTTGAGATTTTTTTTTTCAAAGGGGGCTTCCAAAATGTTATATAGTATCTTTAACTCGCCATCCCTGCTTAGAACCCTTGTTGTTGCAAGGTATGATAGAAGGACGATGGAGACGTGGTAGACCAACAAGATGGTGGGCATATGACATCAAAGATTGGACAGGTCTATCTATACTATGCATACACGTTAAAGGTATTGGATAACATTTACCACAGTTAAAAAAAATCTGAGCCACAAGATTCACGATTCTACCAGTGTCTATGATGAGGCCTAAAAATGAAGCCCTGAAAAAATTGTATTTCAAAACGATTTTTTTTTCTTGCCTATAGATAGAGGATTTATTCACATTCAAAATTTCAAATTAACAATGGAATCACAAACATATAATCAAATATAATAAATCAGAAGACATGATTTCAACGTGTTTCAAATATAATACAAAAGTTTCTTAGGTAGTTTTAAATTATCTTTGTTACTAACTTCGTTTATTTCTATTCTCTTTTCTATTTCTCTTGCAAATAAATATTTAAAACTTGCACTTCTTTTATCTTTTCCGGTTCTATTTCGTTCAAGAATTAATTTATAGATGCACCACCAGGCTATATTGATTATCAAGTCACAATCATCAGGATCTGCTTTAATTAGATGCAGAGTATTAATATCAATATCTACTTTGAAAACGCAGTAAATAACGTTTTTGACATGAACAAGGTATGTGGTATTTAGGTTACAAAAAACAAAAGCATGTGTTACGTCTTCTTCAACATTACAATGTGAACAAATGTTATCATTTGCTAACCCCCATCTAAAAAGATTTTTCCTGACAGGTAACAAATTACTAAGTAGTTTGAAGTTAAATTCACGCAATTTGTTTTTAATGTACACAAGGTTTCTTTTGAAAACGACAGGCCAATTAATATCTATTCCTGCCGTTCTCTCCCAGAAAAGACAACAATAATTCGTATATGTAGGTTCATTACTTAATATTAGTTTATAATAGAATTTACTACTCAGTTCAGAAAGAGATTTTACTTTATTATTTACAAAAAGAGACGGTGTCTCTAACATACGTTCACGTAAAGGTTTTTTTTCGTTTTTGTTTTTTACCTGATTAGTCCAAACTTAAGGTAATGCTTTTTTAAATCTCGCATAATCAAAAAGAAGGTTACTTTTCTTCTTTCTACTGTAAGTTGAGATGAAATACATTCAAAGGACCGTATACATTTATTGAAAACCACGTCCTTCAAAAAACCCGCCTTATACCAGTCAACATAGAATAGCGGTTTCTTATCAAATGTAATATATTGGTTATACCATAAAATTTCTTCAGACTTATCTTCGTTAACACTATTTTTTCCAAGTATGTGTGATCTGATGATCATCCAAGCTTGTAAAATTTTCGCATAAAATGTGGGTATTTTCTTTTCATCCATGAATTTTAAAATGATGGTATCATAGTTACAATGCAACAACAAATTTAGACCTCCTAGTTTGTTGAACCAAAAATGACACATTTCTTTCCACGTTTCTGTGCTCTCATTCACTAACCTTCCTAACCACTTTAGTCTAAAACTGTACAATTGCTCCTGTATATCAACCATCTTGATTCCTCCATCGACATAGTCTTGTGTTAAAGTACATCTTTTGACCTTTTCTGTTTTTTGTGCCCCATATAAATTGAAAAATCATTCTATTCATGTTATTCAACACATTGGAAGGGATTGAATCCACAATTATCAAATGAATAATTTGGCTAAGTGCTAAAGATTTCAGAATAGTCACTTTTCCAAATATTGTTAAATTTTTTTTCTAACAGTCAAGATTTTTTTTAAGTTTGGTCAGTTTATCTGCCCATTCAGTTTTCAATGCAGTATCTGTAAAAATGAAATGTCCTAAATACTTAATTGGCTTTTCCGTCCACGTTAGCATATGATGTGCTATATTCCATCGGATACTCAAGTCTCCTATCCACATCATAACAATTTTGTCTTTATTCAATTTAGGACTGGCAACATAACCAAACGAAACTAATTCATCTAAAATTTCTTTAAGGGAAGATTGATCACGAATGAAAAATAAAGTGTCGTCTGCGTATTGTAAAAGTTTCAAGTGAAAATTACAATTTGGTACTTCAAGAGTTTTAATTGAATCGTTCGTTATCTTATTTGCCATAAATTCGACAGCTAATACAAAAAGTAAAGCTGATAAGGGGCAACCTTGCCTGATTCCTCGTTCAACATTAAATGACCGGGATGTCCACCCGTTTACTAATACACTACTCGTGATGTCTGTGTATAGGACTCTGATCTATTTTCTAAAAGAAGAGCCAAAATTTAGTTTTTCAAGACAAAAATTAAGAAATGTTATATCTAGAACTATATCTAGACTATACTCGCACTTGTTACCCCAGTTTTTCCACAATTAATCATTGGTTGCGCCGACGCAGACACCCATTTTGCCCGCCATTTTGCCTTTAAAACAATTATCATTGCCCTTTTTTCTATATCTATTATTATTTCATTTTCTTCCCTCCTCCTCCTTCTCATTATCATCATTATCATTCTGTTCTTCAAAAACAGCAATTGATGATCGACCAACCATCCTGTTCAATTATGTTTTAAGAAATAAAGATATACAAATATATAAATTAATTGCTTAATTAATTGAGAAAAATTTGTTACACAAAGACACGCATGAATTCACACGCAAGTACACACAATATATAATGTACTGTATAATCACAAGGTATATGTACATTTACAATAATGGTACATATTTATGTTAAAAGTTTATGACTACTTTTCTCACTTGATGATCAGATCGTGTAAACTCACTTTTTTAGTATACAATATGAATCTATTTGATTAACTTGATCCATTGTCATCAAATATGAGCAGAACTGTCCCAAACATCGAAATTTCGTTCAAAATTTGTCACACTTGGCGACACCTTGTTTAGTATTAAGTAGCACTGTTATACCTTAGAATTTTAGAAAATGTTTCTATCAAAAAATGGGCATAGGTTCTATCAGGAATCTTTCCTACTTTTAAATGGTATTAAGAATCAATCCCCTTTTCAATGAAATGGTACCCTTTTATGACAACATGGTTTAAAGCAAGCCTTTTATTTGAAACTCACTATACGGACTTGTTGTTTATAATTACATCATTGTGTATTCATGTACGCTCTCATACAACAGAGGTATTCTAATTGGTACAAGACTGTGTCTTAATAATGACCTTGACTTACCTAATAGACATTTAATTCCTTGATACATGCCAATCACAACTCCTAGCGAACTCAGCGAAACATCGAACTGGTCGACGATGTCGAACAAGAGAGCTCCAAAACTTTTAATCATGCCAATCTCAATGAATCCGATGAAGAAAAAGGCAATCAACACGAAAATCTGCCTTCCCTTCGAAGATACTTCCCTCCTTAGTGCGATTTTTGACATGGTTTCAGCTTTTGATAACAAGAGTTCAAAATTACGTAAAGAATATCTGCACTATCTCTTCTCAAGAAGATAGCTTTATTACAGTGTTACTAAGCTTCCGTATTATAAACTTTCGAAGAGAAGCTTTAAGTGAAAAGGTTTCAAAATTACGAAATGAAGGGTATCTGTACTTCCTCTTCAGAAGGGGATAGTTTTATTAAGCTGTGTGTATTAAGTGTCATTAAGCTTCCAAATTATAAGATATTAAAGAAAATCTTTCCTTTTCGTCTGCTTAAGATGTTAAAGGAGTTGTGTGCGAGAAGCTAGATTAATATAATTCTGTCTTAAAGTGATGTGCATTCCGCTTCAATCAGACGATATATGCGATGAAGCAGTCCCTTGATATAATGTTGGCGTTTCACTCTACTCGTGCTAGATCGGAGTTTTGCCTTTGATAGTTTCCAGTTTGTTTCATTGACTGTCGAAGAGGCACTGAGAAAACTCGTGGTTAAATTTTCGCTGGTCATTCATTTTTTGTACATGTACAATTGTATCAGTTTACCAGGAACGGGGTGATTCCGCTCAGTGCACCGTTCCAAAACGTTTATAATCACGCAATCCGTGTTATACACCGGGTGGCCGGTCACTATAATTGTATATTTTACCCCGCTTAGAGAAAAAAAAATACACGGAGTTTCACGAGTGTGTAAGACGGGAAATCCGAAACCGCAACGGAGTCGGTCGACCTCAAATTAGTTTGTACTTTGTCAACGCGTTCAAGTAGAATATACTTTACGATCAAATCATTTCATCTACAATTCTGTTTCTGTTTTTGATCGCAGACCTGATGGTACTGCAGGTTTGAGTCAATATCACATCCGAGCTCAATGCTGCAATAACATCAGACATTACTTTGATAAAACCATGCACCCAGCTCTATGCAAATCAGGATATCGCCAACGAACATCTTCGACATCAGGAAACGGTTGGCTGTGGTATACGCTATGATAAATTTAGAAGAAATGAATAATAAATAATTATTGGAACAAAACATCTGCCGTAGATGGACATTAGAATGGTTTAAAAAAATGGATGGGGTTCTTTATTCCGAACACACAATTTCCCTATGCACATATACCTGGAGGCTCGTTAATCTGAAAACGCAACGCACCGTCTATAGATATCTTTTTTCCCTTTGCAATACCGTGGCAGTGGCTAAAACTGAAAGGGAAACCGAATAGTTTTAGTGTGGAAACACGTGATTTTTTTTCTCATAATAAACGACCGAATATTTGGTATTTTATGTAACTTTCTGTTTTATGTAAATGTCAAATGATCCCATATTTTTCTCTTTATCAACTATCAAAATTCACATCACAATCAATCGCTTCGCTGGATTTAAACGAATTTTTAAAAAAGGGTCACGAGCGCGACACACAGTTTCAACTTTGGGTTTCCCATGATAGAAATAATGAATTTACAAAGAACAGAAGGACTAACAGTTCTTTACATTTTCGATACAGTTCTACTTAAACGCTTATACAACACTTAAAACTTAAATACACACGAATATAATTGCATATTTATTTGCGTATGCGTATTTCGTATGTTTAAAGCAATTACACGACAGTGTTATACTCGGTCTTATAACTGAAATACTGCAGGCGCCAAATTATTTAAAAAATCTAGTTGAAGTACTCCGAAAAGATCGCCAAATCGCCAGTTTAATTGTTACGAGCAAAGCTGAAATATTTCATGTGTGAAACGTTTCATGTGTATTTACAATAAGAGTAATAACAGAAAAGGGGAGAAGAAGAAGCAGAAGGAGGAGAAGAAGAAGAAGAAGGAGAAGAAGAAGAAGAAGGAAGATGAGAATAATAAGAAGAAAAGGGCTGAATGAAAGAGGAGAATGGGGAGAGAAGGTGAATAAATAAAAGTAATACAAATAAAAATGGACACAAACGAAATGGTTTCTCATTTGCTTGCTTTTTGGTAAACCTAACAAACAGTATTCAGTAAACCAGACTTGTGAGGTATTTTGTGTAATGTCGCCAAATTTCACCATCACTTTTGAAATTCAGTTTAACTAAGAAATATTTACAATTTCAAATGGAGGTACGATGGTACACTTCTTACCACTTTGCCGACACCAGTGTCCGCATATCTTCCTCGAAGTTACCAGGACCTTTTTGTCATTTTCTGTCCAACATTAAAAGTATGACCTGTACTAGCTGTTTCACGAACAATTCCAAATGGTAAATCTGAACAAGCCTCTACTTCGTATGTCGTGTTTGTGTAAAAGATGACGAGTATACGTTTTATGTTGTTATTTAACCATATGGTTAAACTTTGCCAAAATCCGTAAATGAAATTGTTGGGTGAATCCGTAAAATACACAAATAAATCTCTGGCAAATTATTGCAGAAATTATACATGTAAAGAAAAATCTTCCAATGTGTAATCAAACACGATTTACATTAATATTGAAATTTAAAACTTATACCGGTACTTCGTTTATTGATCGAGCAATTAAAATGTTTATATACCGGTATAAAGCTGCATAAAATGAATAAACTGCGGATGTCATTTGAGTGTCATTTACTATAGGAATATGTACTGTATTTCGGCAAATAAACACCATATCTACAACCCATCAATCACTTCATTTATTGTTAAGAATAAAAAGAAGTCGATTTTATACTTCAATCCGGAAATTGCCATGAAGTGATAAACCTTTATCGCCTGTATATACTTCATTCTACCCTACTTTTACTTGATATGTCACAATTATACATGCCTGCATATAGTGACGTCACGGAAGAAGAAAAGAAGAATACGAAGAGCAAACAAAAAAATTAAGCAGAAACAAAAGGTAGAGGAGGAGAAGAAGGTGATAATGAAGTACAAGAGGAAGAAAAAGAAGACAAAGAAGAAGAAGAAGAAAGAAAGAAAGAAAGAAAGAAAGAAAGAAAGAAAGAAAGAAAGAAAGAAAGAAAGAAACAAACAAACAAACAAAAAGAAGAAGTGGAAGTAGGAAGAGAAGCAGCAGCAGAAGAAGAATATCTGAAAATTGGAAGGAGAATAATGGCGAGAATGAAGAAGAGGGGATGAGGAGGAGGAGGAGAAGGAAGGAGAATAACAAGTAAATGAACTGAAATAACAATCAAAGTTTTTTTTCGTAATAAACCTCAAAAAAGTTTTTAAAAAAACGTACCTATAGTAACAAAATGTGATTTTCTTCCTCTTGTAAAATTGCGATTATGTACAAAAAAATGAAATTTTCACAACATAAAGAAGACAATAATGATAATGACATATCTAGCAGCAGCATCGATCCGCTTTTTCGATGGGGGTAAGGAAAATATCAGTGATTAATGCTATTTTTATGTTAAGTTTATGGTTTTGTGGTGCCTTGCGCTGTTTTTTAAACATATTCTTGTATAACGTTTTATGGATTTTTAAGTTGTCGAAATTATTGGGCGACAAAAGTCAACACGACATGCCCCCCCCCCCGATATTTTCATTGGAGTGCCCCCTGCCCCCTTACCTCTGATATGTAGCGTAATTCACCACTTTTGTGCTATAGAACTAAAAACGCCGATCAAAGTAAGCGACATCTCTGCATCCTGTACAACACACATCATATTATTTGTGTGCCTTTATTTCAGTCAAAAAGATCATTCATTCGAGCTGACCACTCGTAGCTATTGTCTTAATTTTGTATTTGTATTTGTATTTATTCATTATACAACAACATGTTAACAGAAATAAGATATATTTTCCATCATATAAATATATAATTGCATAGTAGGAACAATGCATAAACAAAAAGATGTTTGAAGCGCAATGTCCCCAAAATTACATAATCATTGATACGGAAATAGAAATCCTGCATATAGTGAAAACACAAAATGGTAGTACACTCTGGTAAACAGATTAATATGTACAAAACAATTAATTAATTTATGCATTAAATTCACGAAATTAAATAAAATACATTCAATTCATAGTCAAGCATTACAACTGTAATGCATTAGATAATTACTTTATGCATTAAATTCACGAAATTAAATAAAATGCATTCAATTCATAGTCAAGCATTACGACTGTGACTTCAAAACAAACAAGAACAAAAACAAGAACAAAATGATTTTGTTTGTGGCATGGCAAAGCATTCCCACAGAACTATTGACCATAACATTTATCTTCAAGTTTTGTAACTATGGTCAGGAAATTGAAAACTGTTGTAAAAGATCACACACACACACACACACACACACACACACACACACACACACACACACACACACACACACACACACACACACACACACACACACACACACACACACACACACACACACACACACACACACACACACACACACACACACACACACACACACACACACACACACACACACACACACACACACACACACACACACACACACACACACACACACACACACACACACACACACATTTTGATATGTAGGGTACCTCTTTGTTCTTGCCAATGACAAAATCTATGCAAATAATTTTAACGTAATATTTTCATCTAATCAATTATTGTAAGTTAAAGGAATTGTATAACAATGTTTCCAGTTTAAAAAATCTGAGCTACATGATTCCCCATGCTACCAGTGTCTCTGATACGGTCTAAAAATGAAGCCCTGAAAAAAATGTGGTTTAAAACGATCATTAAGTGCTTTAAAAAAGTGAAAATCATTGAGAGACCGTTCTAGCTTTCCCCCATAGACTGCTGTGTTGCAGAATTTCCTATCGGCTGAGATATAATTGATAAGTTATATGAGTTGGGGCCCAAAAATCTGTAGGACAATGGGGTTATCATAAAAAAAAAATCAACCAATCAATCAATCAATTAATCAATTGTTTACTCAACCCCCAAAATTCTCTCATTCCTTAAAGAACTCAAAAGAAAAATAGACGTTCAATACATTTATTTTATTTTCATCTAAATAAAAACTATAAAGAGCATGGGTATAGTCTGCCCTGTCTTACACTCCTAAAAAAATTCACATAGACATTATTACATACACATTGTATGTCCAATTATTGCCTAAACGCTAAATTTGTTTATAGAAAGCAGAACTGATGACATGATTTGACATCAAACTGGTTTAGATATATGTGGGGCCAGTAGCCAAACCATAACTCCTCGTACACCTGGCAGAATGTCGTTAGCGAATATTCTAAACAAAATGTCGTTAAGAGTAAATTGCTTGTAACGTGAAAACCATAGGCTTATTTCACATGAAATCTAAGTATTGTGGTGTTTGAAGTCCTTTCTAATATATTAGGCAGAAATATGTAATAAGTTTCTTTATTTCCACTTTAGAGACAATATACTGTTAATGACATTTTGCTTACAGCATTTGCTAATCTTGACATTCTGCCAGGCACACAACGAACTCAGTACAACTGCAGCTCTCCTACTGGTAGAAACAACCAGTTGGTTCTGCCATTGTCCACACAAATTTCTGAACCAGAGTGATGTCACACTTCGGTATTCTATAAAGGTAACAGCATACATTTGCACAGCATCTGGAAGAATCTTCAAATAAAATAAATACACTGCCACCTAAAATGGAAACACAGATCACATTCAGGCCTGGCAGCCTGTCAGTATACCCCTCCTTAACATTTTTCTTAGTTTTCTGTTGGTTTTGGTTTTGGGTTAAGGTTAAAGCTCAGTGACATGATTGGGAGAAATAAAAAAATGCCTTTAGAACCAAACTAGTTGAAAGATAAACCAAATGTACACCAGCTGGAGTGGATCTCCCAGCTGGAAACGATTTGTCTCTAATTTGTTTAGTTAAGGAGAATCAAGCATGAACATACCAGTATTAAATTTTATTGGGGCATGATAAAAATAGGACCCATAGACTGGCATTGAGAGCCACACAGCAGGTGTCCCTGCCACGAGGGATATTGACATAATTTACTTTAGAATGAGTCAACGTTTGACTACAAGATTTTCACAGGAGAATCCTTGCATACTTTACTTGATTCTAGAGTAGTTTCAGCCCAAGTTGAGGACTACACCCAATCATGTCATTTACCTTTAAGTTTGAGGTTAGAGTTAGTGTATGAAATAACCTATGGAGCAATTCTCCCCAAGGTAAATGTCACAGAACCAAAAATAAGGTGAAACTGCCAATAATCTGTGCCTTCGGCGTGGAAGTTTCACACTCGTGCCACGCAGGCCTTCAGGTTCTTTCCCGTACAATATGGCTAGCATTAGTGCATGCTGGGTCACTTGATACAGTCCACAATGTCTAATTTTTCCCATACTGCATCACTGGTGTCTCTGAATGGCACTGTGTACAGAGAATCAATCATTTGACGCAATTCCCCTTTTTAGAAGTTCTCACATATTTCCCTTTTCTGTAGTTCTCACATACTTCCTTCCTATCAACAGAATACAAAAGTTACTGTCATTTTTTTCTCTCACGACTCCCATTTCCTGGAATTTCGTAGGTGTGCAAAGTGATCGTCCATGTAGCGGTTTGGTCGGACATTCTTGAATCTGCGTGAAATCAGGAATTCTTCATTTAATTTGTCTCTCCTCTCTTTTGCATGGCTAACCTCTTCTTCCTGCAGTGCACATGGACGCAAACAAAACATACAGCTCTGTGAAATACAAGTACCTTTAAAATTTAAATTAAAGGTTAGTGACATGATTGGGAACACTTGAAAATGCCTCAAAGAACCAAATGAGTTGGAAATATATACCCACTACACACTAGCAGGCGTGGATCTCCCACCTGGGAGGATTTGTCTGTAATTTGTTTACTTAAGGAGAATCAAGCATAAACATAGGAGTATCTTAATTTTATCCGGGGACGATAAAAATAAGCTCCATAGAGAGCCACACAGCAGGTTTCTGTGCTACGAGTGATATTGACATTGTTTATTTTAGAATGAATCAATGTTTGACTACAAGATTTTCACAGGACAATCCTTGCATAGTTTACTTGATTCTAGAGTAGTTTCAGCCCAAGTTGAGGACTACCCCAATCATGTCATTTACCTTTAAGAAAATTGAATTTGATTTATGATCATGGGATGAAACATTGAAAGATCACTGCCAACATTGCAATATTCCAGTCTAGTTATATAGAGATATTGATATCCATGTTTACACATTATGTGGTAGGGCACTGTTGATTTTGCAGATATTCTTTTTTTTCTACTTCTCTCAAAAATGCATTTTGTGTTTTTCCTTGAACATTTTTGAGAACAAATTCTGTAAGGCATATATTATCATTATTATCTGGCTTTCCTGCAATGTGTCTGAGAAACAAAATGCGTAAGGTCTATGCAAAATCAACAATAACTTCACTCATCATAATTTTGATATTTTAACGATTTTGAAGAAACCTTTACCTTGCCACAGAGCTAGAGGGTATAAAGATGGATAGATGCTATATAACACTGTTTGGTTAATGTTGATTGGATGCACTTCTATACATGCTGTGTGACTCGCAATACCCTTGGTTCTAAACCAAACAAGAGCCCCGGGGGGCACAACGCTCACCTGACGTCTCGCACACTCTCTATGGTACCCATAGAAAAAACATCATTTATACATATAGTTTTGGCCCTTGGAGCCGGATATCTAGGCACCAACGTAGCCAAATGAACCAGTTTGAAAACTTTACATCCCCTTGCCATATACATGTAGATGATTTTGCCAAGTTAAATTAACTTCTAACTTCTTTTTAACTTCTTTTTATAAAAGCAAGGTACGCCCTAGTTTCTTAACATTTGACCTTTGACCTACTTATGTGACCTTGACCCCAATTTAACATTGAAGTCACTATACATGTAGCATCTACCATCCAAGTTAGTCACAAATGGGTCAATACCAACCAAAGAAGAAACTTGCAGGTATATTCTATCATTTGACTTCCTTTTACATTTGACCTACATATGTGACCTTTGACCCCCAAAATAACATTGAGGTCCCTGTAATGCATCTACCACCCAAGTTTGGTTACAAATGGGCTTGTGGTTAGAAAGTTACCTAGTTTGGGCTTTTATGGGCCCTGCCCCCTGGGCCCCCAGGGAGGCCTGGTGTACCATTCCAGGAATCCTCTATCCTCTCCCCCTGAGAATCATTTCCACCAAGTTTGGTCTAAATCCACTGATGTGAATGTGAATTATTCCCATAGGGCCCTACCCCCAAACTGTTGTCCCCCTTAGGGGCCAAACGGGGCCACCCTGGGCATTGTCATGAGGAACATTAATTCAGCACATATAGAGATATCTACACACAAAGTGGCTTAACTAAACTATTTCTGGATCTAGAGAAGAAGATGTTTGAAAACTACCTACTTTTGGCCCTTTAGGGCCCTGCCCCTGGGCCCCCAGGGGGGCCACGTGTACCATTTGAGGACCCTTGAATCCCCACCCCTAAGGATCATTCCTGCCAAGTTTGGGCTAAATCCAATTATGCATTTTGAAGAGGAAGCTGAAAATGTGTAAAAGTTCACGCACGACGCACGAGGAACGACGCACAACGGACGAAAAGCGCCTCGCAGCAGGATAGCTCACACAATTAGCCCGTTGGCTCAGTGAGGCTAAAAAAGTGATAATTTGAGATAAGTTTATACATTTATTGAAAATTACCTTACATTCAATTTCACTTACCTGAGTGTTTCAAGAATCGGTGTGCTCAGATATTTCTCATGTCCGTGCATTCCAGAGCTAACTCTCCTTTTCAGTGTTGCGAATCACTCTAAGGGTGATTTGCCTGTGTCTCCGAAGCTTTCTGTATAATGGATTAAAATATGATTTTCAGCTCAGGAATCAGTTTTCTGTTCTGTTCAAATGATTTTGTCAATGTACAGGTGAACAACTTTTTCACCTCAATTCAAAAAGAACTGTATGTCATAAAAACTATAGACAGTTTGCTTGCTGTGATGTTACCCAGGAACTAGTTCGAAGGGAGACTTTCTAGATCAAATCGAAAATATCTGATTTCTGGCAGCCAACCACAGTACGTTAAATGTACCTGAACCCATTACTGTAGGCTGGTAGCAAATTACTTCCGCCTCCCATAAAGACACCACTTGTCAAACCTTGCTATATCGACATAACATACGTTGATACTTTTGGATGGACAAAATAAACACGCTAGAACACAACTACACCAGATTTATAGCTGTCACTATAACAATCTCGAATGAAATATGTACAATAAAAAATACTGCACATTAATTTAGTTTCAGCTGAGGCCTGAGAGTAGAAAATTTCTGACTACATCAGAATCATAGCATCACCTATCCTTGAAAAGTATGTGGTTCCTATGCAAGAGCTATAATGACCACCATACGGCCAACACTGTAAACACGTTCTCAAAGTTTACAACATGTTGCTTTTTTTGATTATTTGTCCATTTGGGCCTATTAAAAACTGGCTTATATTAAAAACCAATGTTTATATAAACTATCAAAAAACATCTCTACTATTAAAAAAATATGTTAGTCTAGTAGAAAGACCAAAACTGTCACGACTATAGCGCATGTTGTAGTCTTCCTTGCACAGTAACAGGTCAACGATCACGTGATCAACAGCCAATATGCGACGGTGACAAAATAATCTCTTATTCAGCTGTTTTAATAGTGCAAGTTACATGTAGCCGTGTTCGTTACTCCCAATATAAAAGCGCTAGTCTTCAGTATCCATAAAAATAATATCGATCTTGATCAAGACTTATTACCATTTTTTGAGTCCACTGAAAACACAAAATTGAGGTCAACCGGTTATGGCGCCACTCCTCGTTTTCTAGCAAATTGACAACCTCACCGATCTGGAAAGGCGCCGACTTTACAAGGTGGATCGGAACTTCTTCAAAAATCACCGGTTGGACGATTTTCACGCAAGAAAAAATCCATATGGAAATGGTATATTCCTCTACTTCTCTACTGATCTAGATGCAATTTTATTCATCAATTCTAACAAATAATTTTCGAGAATATTGAATTTTGTATGTCCGTACGAATACACTGACTATCGTGATACAAGTCCCATGGAACAAAGATGGAGCACGGAGCCACCGTTTACTTCATCAGAGCAAGCTATGAGGCAGAGTCCCACATGCCTACGATTATTGTGTACTATATGGACCACATACGCCAACACTGGAAAAAACGACATACCCCGTTTGCACGTGTGTGAATTGAATGATTCGGTCCCGCCAAACGGGACAAAATTTTTGTTCAGGACACAGGCAGAAATTATAGAAAATAAAATAAATGTTGAAGCGATGAAGT
The DNA here is from genome assembly GCA_001188425.1 of Eucidaris tribuloides. NCBI lineage: Eukaryota > Metazoa > Echinodermata > Echinoidea > Cidaroida > Cidaridae > Eucidaris > Eucidaris tribuloides. The sequence goes on from JZLH01S0289979.1 coordinate 34,870, forward strand.
CCTTCATTTCAATTTGTTCAGGCATTGGTAACTATCCATTTGAGCAATATTTCAGTATAATTTTGTCAGAAAGGGAATTCAGAGCACATTCTTGGCGCCACGACTGCATGAAAACGAGCGCGAGTCATTACTTCAATCGGGCGCACGGGTCCAAATATCGGAGACCTCACTCAATTCGGAGATATCTCGCGATATCGGAGACTTTTAATGGTCATCAAAAACTTTGGCACAAAGAAAATCTGCCGATATCAGAAGATTTTTTTTTCCAAAAACCACCCACGAGGTCATGGTGGTGACAGCAATTAGATCTGGATTTACATAGAGTCTAATACCAATTTATTAATTAATTTATAGAATAATAATATTGATAATGACAACAATTCATAAACTATTGCTGGTATCCCGATACCATCAAGCAACTTTGGCTATTGACAACTGCTGCAAAATGTAAACAAATCGGTCCAAACTTGTAAAAGAGGTGCATATGTTTCAAAGTAGACCGGCATGTGGGTAAGAATCTAGTTGTGCATCGACTAACGTCGCGAAAAAGTCGTAGTCGACGACATGCTGCACGGAGTCGCGACTGCCGACTAAATCCACGCAATAGTCAACTTTTATCAGCATGTTAAATTTGTATTAAAAACAGTCAAAACAGTAAGACGTAAATTGAAGCAGAACTAAGTACCAATCATTTATCTACGCATTTGTGCAGAAATGATCCCATATCTCTCTCGATCGCAATCAACAGAACTGACAAAAGTACTTGAATCAGCCTATAAATCATGCAATGCTATCATACTATGTTTGCCATATAACGTTGCACTCACTGGCGACTCCGTACTGCGACGCCGGCGCGCATGCACCCACGACCACTCGAGATCTTGAACAGCAACTAAGACGTTGAACCTGATAGTCGACTAATTCGGAGTCGCGACTATTGGTAGGCGAGCTTAGGTCACTCTCTAAAATGCTGAAGTCGTGGCAATCACTAGTAAAATCACCTCAAGATATCAACATTAAATAAGTTGGCGATAAACATGATCCCTGCTTAAAGAAACAAAAAAAGTACCTCCAATATTGAGAGCACGAAAACAGTCTCCGCATATCGAGAGTCTCTCGATATTGGACGGCGGCCTCCGACTGTACTTTGGTTGCACAAATTATAGAGTTGTCCCCATGTGTGGCTATCCCTTGAGTCAAGGGCAGCCGCTTGCCTTGCCTTGTGCGAGTCTTGGAGAAAAACATGATTGCTCAATCATTCATGTCATGATCTTTCACCTTTTTCACTGCTTGTCATCCAATCAGGTCATGTCGGAATTTCCTGTGCAGCAAGCGCACGGAAGAACTTTACATGGAGTGCAATACACTTTCAAAATATTTGGGGCATGTGTGAGTCTATGAGATGAATATTTTTGATAAAGCTACACCGACTGCAAGACTTACACAAATTTGAACAATAGGGACTAGTGGACATCGTCACCATGCTGGTTGATTATTTAACTGACTGTTAGAAACGAGATTACTTACGCCCAATGTACTGAACCAGGAACCTTCGGCAACGTACACGTGGCCCAACAACACTCTTGTCAACGCACATACTTATTATAAGCTAACTGGCCGTAAAACAAAGAAATTCGACTTAATTACCGCGCAAGATTTCACTCCGTTCAGTTCCTGATGACAAGTCTGTGGCAAATTTAGCGGTAGCACGCGCGCGCCTCTTTAGGGGGAAACATACCAACTCAAAAACATGCTTCTTCTTCTGTATCGCGCACAGTAAAAATATACGAGATTAATATTAGAAAAATTATCTTCACCCCCCGCCCTCCTCCTCCGTTTTGTGATGTTGATATATCGCCATTTTTCGTACCTTGATGACGCATTTCTTGATCGTGTCGAAATAGAAGTCTCTCTCAGACACTTGCCCCAGTGGCATTACTTAAATACTCCGAGACAAAGAAAAAAATTTTGTACTTTTGGACCCAACTGCGTATATAAAATTAACCCTCCTTACCAAAGGTATTTGCAACATACATTACTAACGCCATCATTTAATTGAAGGCATTTTCTATAATGACGTGCCTAATGAAGGTTATATATTGGAAAATTTAAAAAAAATTAAGTTCGCAAAAGAAATAATGAATACGCGGGCCAAGGCGTAGGCCTGGTTTGGGCAACGGGGAGGATTCACATCTTTGGGAGGTGAACTTAAAGTGACATGGGGAGGGTGCATCAGTTCTAGGGAGGGTGGAAACTAAAGTTAAGGTAATATCGGGCGGTTGAAAAGAGCAGAAAAAGTGGTGCAAATTTCGTTTTGGCCTTGCGGAGCGGATACT
>JZLH01S0289979.1:131626-154889 GCA_001188425.1 Eucidaris tribuloides
ACAGAGAATAATTAAATGCCCACTCATGATCCTTTCTTGATAATGTAATAATCAACTCTGTCTTGTTATACTGATTTTAAAAAATTCTCAAATTCACATATACAACAAAAGTCTATAACACACAACATGCCTTGCTGAGAATTTGAATGAAAAATTTCTTTAAAGACAGTTGCACAATAGACAAATTTTTATCATAATCATATATAAGAAGAAGACATCTGGTAAACCCGTTAAATGAAATCTGGTGAAGATTAAATGAAAAATGATACTGGGTACGACAACAGATCGAATATTGATTTATAACTGATGTGATTGACTGTAAACATTTGTGTGTTCTTGGTCTCATTAGTAGAAGAGGAATGTAAATGCAGCAAATTACAAAGTTATTTTTTTTAAATGTGAAATAATGAAAAACCTACATAATTAAATATTAAACAATTTGAAAGAAATGAGACACAGAAATGATACAGCAAACTGCTGATAATGAAAAATGTGAGAGCTGAAGAGAAGCACAAACAAGAAAAGAGCACAGACGAGAACAGGACACAGAGAACACTAGCAGGTATAAAATGCATCCAACACTCAATGACGAGTTATCCTCCAAGCTTCTTCCTCCACTGGCCTCTCCACATCTTCTCCATTCCCATCCTTGGCAATGGCATTTCACGTCCTCTCCTGCTATTCCTTCTCTCTGTCATTCGGAACTTTCGCACCTTCTCTCGGTCTTTCCTTGATCCACTTCCGCACAATTGGTATATCTTTTCTGTTTCTCCTTCGTTCTTTGTTTTGTGCTCCTGGCTTCACACCCTTTTCCTCTTGCTTTCTCAAGTCAGACTTTCGTCCACTGATTAATCTTCTCGCTCCTTTGCTCCGTTATTATTTCCTTCTCTTTTTCTTCTTTCTTCTTAACCGATTCATCACACATAGACCTCGACTTCTCCATTTTTTTGGTTACACCTCTTAACTTCCTCTTCTTCAGGATCAGGCTTTCCCATATTGATAATCTATCTTTCCTCCACATTTTGATGTACATTTTCTTCTCCTTTTTTCTTCTCCTTCCTGGTTGTAAGTGGCTGAACTTCAATCACAATTTTAATTGGTCTCTTCTTCTATTAACTTCCTTTTTACGCTCTTCTTCTTCTTTCTTCTTGCTCATCCTTTTGTCTCTGCCTTAATTGTCTCTCTCTCCGTCATCTACTTTCTTATCTTTGTTTCTTTTCCGTTGGCTTTTCTCCTGTTCATCTCAAACGTCCATTTCTCCTCACTCCAGCTCCTCTTTCGATCTCTCAATCAGAGGTAACCAAACAGAACAAAAAATCTTGTGAATAGTACACTTCTAGTTATGTATAAAAAATACTATTTCAGCACTAACAGTAGCTCAACAATCAATTATGACATATGTTTCTTTTTCTCAAACCACAGACACTCTCACAAATATTCAATTCTTTTATTTGAATTGTTAAGAATATGTAAACAATTATTGTTCATGACCTAATCTTTTGACTGAAATTAATTCTGGGAGGGTTACATCTTGAAAACAGACAAAGACCTGTATAGTACATTGCTAATAAAACAAATCATTAACTCGTAATCGATAACAATCATCAACTGCTGATGATATTGGAAACCTAATGATTAAATATACATTTCTCCCAACTTGCAAAATATAGTTTAGAAAGCATTCTATCATATCTATTATCCATCATGCAAACATCAAATAACTTTCCATTATACCAATGTGGTGACTAACTCATTGGGACTAATATAGAATCTCTTGGGTGAGTTCTTATGAAAATGTGTGCTATACAAAAAATCAACATCGTCTCAAACAGTTAAAATTGTCCAGCTATGAAAATCAGCACCGACATTATAACCAAGCATTGCCAGTCAAATTTCACTGGATTTTTTTTGGATGGGGGGAATCAATGCTGTGCCCATAGTATACTTTGAAACAATTGATTACCAAAATTGCATAACAAAGAAAGGACCTTTATATCAATTAATCTATTAATAAAAAATCCTGAGGCTCACTCATGACATACGTAACCCATGCCTATCACTGCATTTTAAGGAGATATACCAGAAAACAGATTAAAATTTGTATTTCATCTTTTACGTACATGTACATAATTTGATTTAATTATATGTAAAGCTCACGCACTTTGGCCATGATCAAAAAATGAAATCAATAAATTTAAATATGAATTCATTTCATTAATATCTGCAATTGTAATGTTTCAAGATTTCTGATAAATTTCATACTCGTTTTAATCATTGTCTTTTACTAATGTTTCTAACGTTTATTATCGCTTATACTGTGTATTATCACAATTAATCTAACGGTACATTATATTATTTATAATTGGCATTTTCATATTTATTATGTTTTATTTATAGTTATGTCCGATTAATTTACTAATCTTGTTATAGTTCTTAAAGGGATACTTGCACACAAAGCTTTGCTTTTCAAAGCACCTGTTTACTCTTACAATTGTATTTGAATATTTTATAATGATTTTTATTGGGAAAATAAATGTAATGAAATATATCTAAAATGAATTGACGTCCATCACCTTGGATCCTCGATCTCTGAGTCCCCGTTCATTCTTTGTTTTCACTGTTGCCATCTTGCTCTGCCTACTTTTTGACTCGGCCTGCTTTACTTGCCACGAGGGATTGCAATACCTTTCTTGGCGCCTTGTAGGAAAAAATTACATACGATAAATGAGACTTGAATTATGGATCAAAAGCAAGTCACCAACCAACACAAAGAATTAAGTGTGTCATTGAAACACACAATGCCTCCAAGCAATGCTCTGGCTATTGATTGCAATAACATTCTTTTTCTGCCTAAAAAACTAAATGTACTGTAACGGGTCTCATATTACTTACCCGCGCATCATACAACTCTATCCACTGTCCCCATACCCAGGTTAAGATGTGTTACCGAGTGATTTTCTTATTTTTTTTTTATGGTATAAATCAAATTTATAGAATAACAAATAATCAATTAATCACTATAAAATCACACCAAGATCAAATTGAATCATGTTACAGCCATTTTCATAGAAAATCGCAAAGTTGTTGGAAGTTAATGTGTCCAGATTTGATAAGAAATTTGAGTTTCCATAATCTTTTCACTTTATATTTCAATTTTTGATTAATATATATTCAAATATACCACACTACACTTTTTTCGACGCACCACTGAATTCCGGATCTCTGCGACTGCATGTTCTATTTTTTCATGGCTGTGCCTCTCAAACATAGTCTCATGTCATCAACCTCAGATCCATAACTTCAGATCGCCAGGCTCTCAGTGATTGGTAATATTTGTTTAATATTAACATTATTTGCTAAATGTTCAACTCAATTGTCTTCGAAGCTTTATTTACTCCCTGATCATTCATTGTCCATTTAATACTAACAGCTCTTTAAGTCTAATCTAAGCACGTATAGGGAAAAATTTCATCCTTCATTGTTTACCAAAAACTATACACACCTTAAAAAAACAACTTTCATGTGGTTCTTGGTACATGTTCTCAACATACATCGCCTCAAATCTACACAACAAAACACTTTAACTGTATTGTAAATACACTACTCCATGCATTCTAACACATAAGAGTAACTTTCAATTGATTAACTACATACCTATCAAAGAAGCGCCAAAACAGGAAATGAGTGCAATTGGAAAATACAAATGGCGACAATTAACAATGTCCACTCGCGCGGAATGATTGCTGCTTGTAAGCGCTCACTTGAGGCGGGCTCTTTATTAGACCTAAATTTAAGCAAAAAAAAACCCTTCCTCAACATAATATTTTACCAGTTAATGCAGGAAGGAAACCTTGTAGAACATCGTGATACATTGATCAGACGGCCCTCAATGGGGGAACTAGTACACTGTCAATTGAACCTTATTGCAGTGTTCAAGTATAATTACCTATCCTCACCAGAGACTACTGAAATAAATTGTTTCGGTAAATTGCATTTTTTCAGCTTCCTATGATGAAATAATTATGTTATAGCACATCCATTATCGGCTAAGTTTGCATAATGTATGTACATGTTAGTTATAATATGTATATTGTGTATTTTCAATATTATGTATATTATCTTATTACATGTCATACGTATATATGTATGTTGTATTTCATAATTGTATATGAATATATCCATATAATAATATAATAATTAGGGCAGATGGATAGATAGCAGATACAATACAAATCTAAATAGCATGATTAAAACAATGTAAAGCCTTGACATGAATTTGCTCTCGTGTTTATTTTACTTTATTTATTTATTTATTTATTTTATCTTATTATTTATTATTTATTTATTTATATTTTATTTATATATTATTTATTATTTATTTATTTTATTTATTTATTTATTAATATTTATTTATTTATTTATTTATCATATATCTAGTGATAATGTAGTTTTATATTTCTTCTTTACATTCTGCAAGATTACATGTATAAACAATAAAACGTTTTTCATGAACTATACTGTTCACTAATGACCCAATTCTATATCAAGAGTAAATAAGAAAGTATCCAAACAATGTCCCATATAAAGCAATAACCCACACAACATACAACACATACTTCTTGTAGACCCACGTTAGTCTTCAAATTATACTTACACAATGAATTGCCTCTAGCTTCAGCAAGGAGCGCGGATCTACAATGAATCACCTGTCTAATGAATGAACGGCTAACAACCCATGATTGTCATACCATTTAATCCTTGATTATTATAAGCCTTGTTTGTCCTCATGGTAATAATACATGAATCATAAATCTTTCTCTGGACAAGCTTTTTATGTAAACTGATTATCTAGCTTCATAACCAATCCATCGAAAAATGTGTCTCTTGATTGTATTACAGCAAACTTTTTCTTGTCATACTTGATAACAATATATGGATTTTCTACTACGATTACAATAGGACACAGACACGCGCCCATACCAGCACAGGCCCAAACTTGACACACACACACACGCAAGCAGCCACACACACCACACACACAAATGAACTACTTCAAACATATAAAAAAAAAACATCTATCCGATAACGTTATGTTTGCCAAATCGTCTCCAACCAACATCTTCCAATCTAATTTTCCCCAATTTTGCAAACCTCGAACAGACAATCATCCCAAAAAGCCTTCCGCAAACTTATTTGGCAGCAACCAGAAAATAAACTACAGAAATTATGATACATACATATCTAACAATGGTCCGTTATTCTTACTATAATATTCTCCTTTAAAGCAAATTAAGAAAATTCATTGAAAGTTTTGAGCTAAGAGAACATTTCCGAGTTAATAAACAATAACAGAATCAATTATTTTGTTCTTAATTATAATCTTGGAGTAGCTACTTCCAAGATTATAAACAGAGAGTACAGCAAAAATAAACAAAAAAATAAACTTCAAAAATGATTTGCCGTAATAATCAGTAACTGGCATTTACCTGTGCACCCCGGAACTGCACCTTTCTTCTTGTTCATCCAAATTATTGTTTCCACTGTGGTATACTAGGACTCTTCCTCCTCGTCTGGGAATGATAAGCCCTGTGGGTAGTGGAGGTAAGTGGTACACCAACAGATTAAGTGAGGTCGTAGCTAGCAGTTATTGTGTCCGTTGTTGTTTGTTGTTCTGTTGTTTTTTAGCCGCAACCTGACATTGTTGCATCCTGTGACAGTATGCTTCATGATATATCTACAGCAAAATAAATAAGTTAGCGGTTTGGTGTTGCTATCTCAGGTTTTCGGTTCCAGAAACAGTGTTACGGGAATGGGACAAGGTAGGCGGTAGGATGCAGTATTGGCTCCCGTTCAATCCAAATGTACTTTCTACCATAAATCATATAATTTTTTCAGTTGGAGACGTCAGATTATACTTCTCCTTTTGTTTATTCTTGTAAAAAATAGACGGGATAATCATGTGCCAACCACATGGGGATCCTCCCCACCTGAAAATTTTGCGGGGGGGGGGGGGCGGGGAAGAGAGATGCATACCATCCCCCACCCTCAAAATTTTCAGGTGTGGTTGGCACATGCAATTATCCCCTCTATTTTTACAAGAAAAACAAAAAGAGAATATAAGGTCTCAATGAAAAAAATTAATGATTTAATGGTAGAAATACATTTGATGAAGGCAGCAATACTGATCCTACCCCTACCGTTTCCCCATCCCGTAACACTGTTCTGAACCCGAAACCTAGTAGCAACCCAAACCCTAACTTGTTTATTTTCTGAGATATATCATGAAGCAACTGTCACAGGAGCAAATGTCAGGTTGCCTAACAACAACAACAACAACAACAACAACGACAATAACCTGTCTACGCCACTAATCTGTTTGTACCACTTACCTCCCACTACCCACAGGCCTTCATCATCCCCCAGACAGGAGGAGAGTCCTAGTATACCACAGTGGAAACAAAACTTGATGAACAAGAAGAAAGGTGCAGTTCCGGTGCCAGGTAAATGCCAGTTACGATTATTACGGCAAACATTTTTGAATTCTATTTTTTTGCTTTATTTTTGCTGTACTCTCTGTTTATAATCTTGGAAGTAGCTACCTCCAGAATATAATAAGAACAAATACTTGATCTGTTATGTTTAATAACTCGGAATTCTCTCTGCAAAACTTTCAATGAATTTTCTAATTCTTATAAAGGAGAATACTTATAGAAGAATAACGGACCATTGTTAGAATATGTATGATATCATAATTTCAATAAGTTATTTTCTGTTTGCTGCACAAATAAGATTTGCCTGAAGGCTTTTTGGATGATTAGTCTGTTCAGGTTTTGCAAAACATTGGGGAAAAATTAGCATTGGAAGATGTTGGTTGGAGACATTTGCAAACAATACCACTTTATCGACTAGATTTTTTTTTTATTATTTGAACAAATAGCTTCATTTGTGTGTGTGTGTGTGCTTGCTTGCGTGTGTGTGTGTGTCAGTTTGTGCGCCTGTGTGTGTATGGGGGTGTGTGTGTCCTATTGTAATCGTAAGTAGAAAATACCATATATTGTTACTCAGTATGACTTTGCTGTAATACTAATCCAAAGACAAAACATTCTTTCCATGATTGGTAATGAAGCAGCATAATCAGTTACATAAAAGCTTGTCCAGAAAGATTTATGATTCATGTAATTACTACTCAGAGGACAAACAAGCTTATAAATAATCAAGAATACATGCGTCATGACAATTCATGGTTGTTAGCCTTCATTCATAACAGTAGATTCATTAGTAATGGTCCTTGCTGAAGCAGAGGTCATTCATTGTGTAATATAATTTGAAACTAACGTGTACATAGAAATATGGTTTTATGTTTGTTTGATTTCTTTATATTGACATTGTTCTGGGCATACTTCTATTTACTCTTGATATGAATTTGTCATTATAAACCAGGCATATTCATGACAAAGTTTTAATTGTTTATACATGTAATCTTGCAGAATGTAAAGAAGAAATAAAAACTACCATTACTCAAATAGATAAATGAATAAATAAATAAATAAATAAATAAATAAATAAATAAATAAATAAATAAATAAATAAATAAATAAATATATAAATAAATATATAAATAAATAAATAAATAAATAAATAAATAAATAAATAAATAAATAAATAAAGTAAATAAACACAGACAAATTCATGTCCAAGGCTCTACATGTTTATAATCTGTACTAGATTTGTATTTATCTGTATCTATCCATCTGCCTATCTATCTATATCTATCTATATGGTATATTCATATACAATATGAACATACACATACATACATACATACATACATACATACATATACATACATATGAACATACACACATATACATATATACATACATGTACATACATAATGCAAACTTGAAGCAGTTGGATGTGCCATAACATAATTATTTCATCATTGAATGACATTGAACTGCAATTTAACCGAAACAATTTAATTCTCAGTAGTCTCTTGAGGAATAGCGTAATTATACTCTGAACACTGCAATAAGTTTCAATTTACAGTGCTACTATTCCCACGCATTGAGGGCTGCTCAATGTAATCCACATGTTCTACAAGTTTCCCTTCCTGATCACTTACTGTAAATATTATGTTGAGGAAGTGCTAATTAGGTCTAATAAGAGCCTCCCAGTAGACACTACAGCAGCAATCATTCCGCGGCGATGACATTGTTAATTGTCCCCGACTTGTTTTCCAATTGCACTCATTTCCTGTTTTGCGCTTCTTTGCTAGGTTGCTGTAATCACATTGAAAGTTACTCTTATGTGTTAGGAATGTCTGGAGTAGTGTTCATTTCAAATAGCAGTAAAGTGTTTTGTTTGTGTAGATGTTGAAGGTGTATTGTTGAGACATGTACCAAGCAACCACATGAAAGTTTCTATTTTAAAGGTAGTGTATAGTTTTTGGTAAACAATGAAGAAATGAAATTTTCTCCTATTACGTGTTAGATAGACTTAAAGCATCTATTAGTATTAAATGACAATGAAATGATCAGAGGAGTAAAAAATGCTTCAAGAACCAATTGAGTTGAAACATTTACAAATATATGTATAATATTAAACAAATATACCAATCACTGAGAGCCTGCATCTGAAGTTATGGATTCTGAGGTGACTGACATAGCACTATGTTCTGAGAGGCACAGCCCTGAAAAAAATAGAACTATGCCAGTCACCAAAGAGAATCCGTAATTTCAGCTGGTGCCTCGAAAAAAGTGTGTGGTATATTTGATTTATATTCACATCAAAAAATTGAACACATAAAGTGAAAAGATTATGAAACTCAAATGTTCTTATCCAAATGGCAAAACATTAACATTCCAACAACTTTGCAGTTTTTCATGAAAATGGCTTAACCATGCATCAATTTGATCTTGTGTGATTTTTCACTATTAATTGATTATTTGTTAATTCTATAAAATTCTGATTTCTACCAAAAAAAATAAAAAATCACGGTACACATCTTCAACCTCTGTATGGACAGTGGATGAGTTGTATGTCGCGGTACGTAATATTGAACGTACAGTACATTTAGCTTTTTATAGGCAAAAAAGAAATGTATATTGCCTCCATAGCCAGAGCATTGCTTGAAGCATTGTGTGTTTCAATGTACACCTTAATTCTTTTTCTGTTGGTGACTTGCTTTTGATCCAAATTCATCTCATTTATCGTTGTAATTTTTTTCCTCACCAAGGCGTCAAGAAGGTTTCCAATCCCCCTCCGGTGGCCAAGAAGCCAGGCGTACCAAAGTGGCAACAGGATGGCAACAAGGAAAACAAAGATGAGACGGACTCCAAGAAATCTGAGGAATCCAAGGTATGGACGTCAATATCATTTTAGATATATTTCAATTCACATTTATTTTCCAATAAAAATCCATATAAAATATCAAAACAATGTAAAGTAACAGGTGACACCTTTAAAAAGCAAAGCTTTGTGTGCAAGAGCACCTTTAAGAACATAACAAAGATATAAATTAATCGGACATAAACTTACACATAAAACATAATAAATATGAAATGCAATTATAAATAATAAATGTACCCGTTAGATTAATTGCTGATAATACACAGTATAACGATAAATAAACGTAGAAACATTAGTAAAAACAATGAATTTAAAACAGTACTGAAATTATCAGAAATCTGAAACATTACAATTGCACATATTAATGACATGATTCACTATTTATTTCATTGATCTCATTTCTTGATCATAGGCCAAAGTGCGTGAGCTTTACAATAATTAAAAACATTCAAATTCATATACATGTACAGTCAAAGATGCAAATACAAATTCAAATCTGTTTTCTGGTATATTCCTTAAAATGCAGTGATACTGGCATGGTTACAGTAATGCAGAGTGAGCCCCAGATTTTTTCCATAATAGATTAATTGATATAAAAGTTCCTTTCTGTTTTTATGCAATTTTTGGGTAATACAAATTGTTTCAAATCATACTATGGGACACAGCCATTTGATTCCCCCCCCCCCAAAAAAAAAAAACTCCCTGAATCTTGACTGCAACACTGCTTGGTTATAATGGGTGCCTGATTTTCATATGCTGAACAATTTAACCTGTTTGAGACGATTTGATTTTGCTATAGCACACATTTTCAATAGAACTCAACCCAAGAGATCTCATACTTAGTCCCCAATGAGTTAATCACCACATTGGTCATAAATGAAAGCTTATTTGATGTTTGATGATGGATAAATGAATGATAAATGCTTTCTAACTATATTTTGCAAGTTTGGAAGAAATGTATATTTTAATCATAGGTTTCCAAATATCATCAGCAGTGACTTGATTGTTTCGAGTTACGAGTACATGATTTGTTTATTAGCTGTACGTATACAGTCTTTGTCTGTTTTCAAGAGTTAACCCCTCCCAGGAATAATTTCAGTCAAAGATTAGTCATGAACAATAATTGTTACATACTTCTTAACATCTCAAATAAAAGATGAATATTTGTGAGATGGTGTCTGTGGTTGAGAAAAGAAAATATGTCATATGATGTGTTGAGCTACATGTATGCTGAAGTATTTTTTATACAAACTAGAAGTGTACTATTCACAATCATTTTTTGTTCTGTTTGTTTACCTTCATAGAGTGAGAAGATCGCAAGGGAGCTGAGTGAAGAGAAAATGGACGTTGACGATGCACCAGGAGAAACGTCAACGGAAGAAAACAAAGATAAGAAAGTTGATGACGAGAAGGAGACAAAAGAGGAACAAAAGGATGACAAGAAAGAAGAAGAAGAGGTAAAAGGAGTTAAGATAGAAGAGAGACCAATTAAAATTGTGATGAAGTCAGACCTACAAACAGGGGAGGAGAAAGAAAAAGGAGAAGAAAAGGAATCAAATGTGGAGGAAAAGAAGATTACAATTGTGCGAAAGCCTGACCTGAAGAAAGAGGAAGTAAAGGGTGTCAACCAAATGGAGAAGGAGGTCAAGATTGTGATGAAATCGGATCTACAGAAGAAAGAAGAAAAAGAGAAGGAAACTAAAACGGAGGAGCGGAAGATTAACATCGTGCGAAAGTCTGACTTGAAGAAAGAAGAGGGAAAAGGTGTGAAGCAGGAAGAAAAGGAAACCAAGCCGGAGGAGCGAAAGATTACAATTGTGCGGAAGTCGGACCTCAAGAAAGACGAGAAGAAGGCGAAAGTTCCGAAGACAGAGGAGAAGAAAGCAGAGACGGACGTGAATGCCATGCCAAGGTGGAAGAGAGATGCTTTGGAGAGGGCCCAGTGGAGAAAGAAGCTGGAGGGATACTCGTCAGTGAGTTGACTGGAATTTTATCCTGCCAGTTTCTCTGTGTCCTGTTCTCGTCTGTGCTTGTTCTTGTTTGTGCTTCTCTTCAGCTCCTCCCATTCTTTCATTATCCAGCAGTTTCTGTATCTTTCTTGTCTCCTTCTTTCAAATTGTTTACTTTTAATTATGTAGGTTTTCTCATTATTTCACACTTTAAAAAAAATAACTTTGTCATTTGCTGATTTCATTCTCTTCATAAGATGACCAGAACACACAAATGTTTAAGTCAATTCAATCATTAATAAATCAAATTGGTCTGTTGTCAGTTACCGTCATCATTTTTCATATAATCTCACCAGATTTCATTCTAACTGGTCTTACCAGATGATCCTCTCTATAATATGATTATGATCAAATTTGTCATTGTGCAACTGTCTTTAAGAATTTTTCATTCAAATTCATCAGCAAGCATGTTTGTGTGTATAGACTTTGTTGAATTTGAATTTAGATTTTTTTAAAATCAGATACACAAAGACGAGTTTGATTATTACATTATCAAGAAAATCATCGGGTGGGATGAATTCAGTTGAAAGTTGACAAATCTATTTGGAAAATGATGGAAATGAATTACCTTTGACCAGTTTGATTTGTAAATGACTGAAATGACTTGAACATGTGTACCGGTATGTTGTGGTCATTTTGGCACAAAAGTGAAGTTGAAATAATAAACTTTGAAGAAAAAAAAGTGCGAAATGAATAGGGAAACCTATATAACCCTTTCTGCTATCTGCTTTCTGTGATGTATAAACTCCTGTTCTTGAAAATATTGCTGCTCTTGTAATTCCTCTGCCCGTCTCCTCTTGGGCTGGTGTTTTGCTTGCTCCAGCTTTCTTCTGGTCGTTGCTCTTTTTCCTTCCTTTTTACCTTCACCTTCAAATCTTCCACCTGTTATCCTCTGTACCTTTCTCTTTGGTATATAACTCCTGTGTCCATACCCTCCGGATATTTTGCTGCTTCCCTCCCTCCCCCGCTCGCTTTTCAGTTGATTGTCTCCCTGTGCATGTACATTTGCCGTTATTTGTTCGTTGCGTTTTGTTAGCATGGACTTTGTCAGTGGTATGTGCTTATTCTTGGTCTCATTGTAACTTTGCTCTTTCTCAGTGTTCAGTGTATGCTTTATGTGCGTCTATTGTTATTTCGTTGTTGCGTTTTGTTTTGCATGGACTATGTCGTATGGCGTCCCCTTGTATTTCCTTTTGTAAAGTTCTTCTTCTTCAGTGTTCAGTGTACATTACATGTATATATATCTTTCTTCTGCTGCCTGGTCTTCTTTGTCTTCTTCGTTGTGTGTCACTAACTTGTTCTGTTTGTTCTGCTTAACGTCTGACATTGTAGTTAAGACGCTAAATGTAATATTGTAGTTATGCTGTAAAATTTTTGACATTTTTGTGCAGTTTTTTTGTTTTTTGTGTTATTCACCAGGTTGTAAGAAGACACAGAAATATATCACAAATCTATATACAATATTCAATATCTACAGATACTAACATTGTAATGGAGCGTTTTAAGGTAGTTTTGTGAGGTAGTTATGCTATACTTGGGTTCTTTTAAGAAAAACAATTAGTGTGTATTCAAACAAATCTATTGAAATTAAAAATTGAAATAAAGTTAATAATTTTTTTTTTTAGAGCTGCAAACATTCACACTTTTCAATCAGGCAGAATTCACACTACATTCAGAAAAAAATTGTAGAAGGTATCCATAACAGTAGGTAGAAGTCATTCATTCATCAGGGAAATATTCAAATTTGTTTGTCAGAATGTGGCAGGATCAGATCATTTTTATGGAATCTCGTGCAGAGTAAGGGAAACTGGACAGCTCTGGTAAACATGACAGTTTTAAGAAATTGAAAAGTTATACATGTTTGAATATTGTCCCAATGTTGTTTTAACGTGTTGAAGACTAAAAACAAGATATCTTGGGCTGGAGTCTATGGAAAATGTGTGTCATATTGAAATCAAATTGACTTAACAGGTTAATACAGCCAACTTAAGGCCGCTATACACCGCACGACGCCACGGTTCACGACGAGACGTAGAAGACCGAACATGTTCAGTCTTTGCTAAAAACCATCTTGTCGCGTCGCGAATCGCTATACATGGTAAGATGAAACGATCTCCCCGTGTCGCCGACCGTCGCGTCGTGCGGTGTATAGCGGCCTTAAAATTATAAATTTGTTGTTTGAAACCCAAACCCAAACTGGACATACAATATTATAAATGTGTAGGAAGGTCAAGAAACTTCCTTTCTTGAGCATCGACTGTTTTCATTCTTCCCTTGCAGTCCAAACCTGCGAAACCTCCAAAGGACCCATCGCTGACGTCCAGCTTAAGTAAGGGCGATTCTCCCCAGTGGCAGAAGGACCTGGAGCAGAAGAGGAAGAACGTTCCCAAGGGATCATCATTCGACAGCGCCAAGGAGGAGAAGGGGTCTGTCGAGCTCCTCAAGTCGGAGAAAGTTCTGAAAAGGCACACCATCGCAGCAGGTGAGGATGGTAGTTTTGTCGTTGATGATGATCGTGATCATTCAGTGTGTGAAAGGATTATATTAGTTTACAGTGAGGTTATGTGGAGCTGGTGTCAACATTAAAAGGGATGTTAGAGTTGCCTTTTATGAGATGCCCATTTTATCAACTTTGTGTGCATTCTTTTCCAGTTCTTCAAAATAGTATTCTGTGTGTATGTGTCTCTGTGGTTTTGTATGTGTATACATGTAGTCATAAAAGTTGTTTCTGACTGTTCATAGGTTGGCCCACTGAGCCCCAGAGGAGAATAACATTTTTCATTTTCTTTTTATTTCATTTCATTGCTTTTTTTTTGAGGGAAGGGAGGATTATCTATTAAGTGGAAAAGTCACATTGTCATGCTTTTCGTAAAAATGGATGTTTAGCTTTTAATTGAATTTGGCCGAGTCTTCTATATGGGAAGGGGATGCAATTAACATGCAAAGTTTTTTAAATGGTTCATGTGGCCCCATTGGTGCCTAGATATTGGCCTCCAAGGCCTGAAGCTTTCTAGGGGTACCACACAGATGTTGCGTGGTTGTAGAAGTAGTAGTAGTAGTAGTAGTAGTAGTAGTAGTAGTAGTTGTTGTAAGTTTCATCATCTTCTTTTTTCTCATTTGAAATGTAGATCTTCCAGCCGTTACCGTGCCTCCAGGTCAGATGTCTGGCGTGCCAACGTGGAAGCAAGAACTGGAGAGGCGGAACGCCAAGTTAGCTCAACATTTAGCCAAGAAAGATGCAGGTATGTCTGAAGCTGTTAATGCCATTTCAATCTTATACCTCTTCTCTTGCACTTTACCTTTCGCCATGTGTTTGGGGGTTTTACAGGTGCGTGCTTCTAGGCTATTAATGTCAGTGAATGTTGCGTTAGTTTTTTTTACCTGTCTGGCAGCATTTGTTTGTTTGTTGGGATGTTGTTGTTAGGCAATTAATGACAAGATGCTTAGTGAATTGTGGGGCCACTTTGCTTTCTTAGTGCTGTTTGTGTTTTGGACTTGCTTTTGTCCATTGCAATTAGCTTGATAGATCTTGGTTACTAAAGATTAACTACATGTACATGTAAGTGTAGTTTAAGTCTCTCAGATGAACCTGTTGAAAAATTAATGCTGAGTGGAAGAAGTCCCAATAGATTTTAGATCATAACTGTAGAAATGCTTTTGATAAAAGCTTTCATCATTTTGTGTGTGTAGTGTCATAAACATTATTGTAGATTTAAATTAGTAATGGTTTGAAACTTGAAAGTAAATAAAGAAGTGGTAGGGCCTACCACATAAATTCCTCCGTACTTTTGGCAAATATTTTCTTTGTGATTGCATGTAAAATTCTATTATTTTAAAGATGTGAACCACATATATACATATTAAATTAATGAATTAAATACATGGTTCAAAAATGTTACATTTACTATTACTGACACTATGTTCACTAATATTGTGTGTAAAGCTTATAGTTATGTGCCATGTTTTATATATATAAAAAAAAATCATTTTCTATGAAGATAGAGTTGTAAAATGCATTTAAAATACAATTAAACACATGTCTCCATGCTATCAGATCATTCTTACAAACTGGATACAATTTATATTCAGCAGACCACATTCACTACTTTTTCAGTTGCCATATTTAGTGTAAATTTGTGTTTCATCGTCAGTGTCTTAAATCCAGACTCGGACATTAATTTGTCTAAAATTTCAAAGAAAATATAAATAAAAACTAGAAACTTTTGTAGTGGCCTTATGTCATTTATACTTCGTATTTTATTTCTGTGTGAAATCTTCAACATTAACAAGTTGGAACATTTGTAGTTTTCTAGTTGTGTGCCTTTGCAAACTAATAATTTTCTGTGATCTACCTTTTTTCTCATTTCTCTTTGCTCCACTGTCCCACCCTCATCTCATGCGTTTTTCACCCTCCTATGCCATCAAATATTCTGCCTTTCCATCACAATTATCACTTTTTTGTTGCCCGGGGGCTTGTTCTGGGGATGCGCCTTATTTGCATTTGTTTGTTTATGTATTTGTTTGTTTATTTGATTTTATCTTGTTTTGTTTTGTTTTTTCTCAATGTAAATGCAATCAAATTTTGCCCTTCTTTGTTACTTGTAATTTTGTACTTTTTTTGAACCCACTTTTATATTACATTTTGCTTCAAATTTATGTTACTTACATTGATTTGATCAACTTCCATTGTTGCACAACTATTTTTACCCCATGAATTACATTCCTATATATTTTGCCTGTTACTTGTGTTTTTATTTTTTTTCTGTTTTTCACTATTTTTGCCCCATGAATTTCCTACATGTTTCGCCTGATACGGGTTTTGCTTTTTTTTCTGGTTCTTTTTTCTTTTTTTGATCACTTTAAAATGATTTTATGATGGCTCTTTCATACTCACAACACATTTCCACAATCACGACAAAATCAAAATCTTTATTAATGACATTTTTCTTGACATTTCTTACCATAACGTTATTTTGGCACACTTTCTGTTATCATGGCATTGTTAATGCCATTTTCTTGGTAACTAATCAAAATATCTTCCTATTTTTTCACTCAACACAAATATTGTCACTACCAACTATAATTCATTTCATCAAAAATTTTGACATATCATTGCCATTACACCATCTCAAATACCTCTCCAAAACATTTATCCCCCTTGTTTCTTCTGTTCCCCCCTCCCTTCCACCTCCTAACCAAATTCCCCTTCCCTTTCATTATCCAATCCCCCATCCCCTCTTTTCTGATTCCACCATCACTCTAAACACCATCCAAATCAGGTCCCGAGATCAAACCTCGCAGCGGAAGCATGGAGAATCTATCGGCAGCCAGTTCCTGAACTATGAATGGTATAAAATCTCAAGAGTTGCCTGACTATAGACTAATGCCTGATGATTGCATGGAAAAGTTGTCACCACTCTTATAGTCCATTTTCGATACTCCCAGTGAAAGATAGCAAGGGTGGCATGTTGTAGCCATAGTTTGAAGAAATAAATAGTTAAAAAAGTAAATGTATACATCAACAGGAAAAGACATTGGTGTTAATAAAAAGGGTTTCTCTTTTGATGTCTTTGTGTAATTCTAAAGGCATTATTGGGGGCGGGGGGATTCAACAGAATATAATCCTATCAAAACCAGTACTAATACTGTTGTCCTCCTATTTGTAGCTTGCAATATCGTGGACTTGCATTTGCACTCTGTTTGTTTGTTTCTATTTGAGCACAAAAGGTAGTAGACTGTTAGAATTGCTTTTCTCTATGTGTTATGCTTCCACTTTCATGTGTATTGTATCACTGCACAGGGCAATGCACACAATTTCCTTATTCAAAACTAAGTTGAGAGTACATTCTTGTATTTGGGCCAGTGCAGCTTTATTCTTTTTTAATTTTAGTTAATTTGTTTGTTTATTAACTTGTTTATTTATTTTTCATTTATTTATTGATTTATGTACTTATTGATTTATTCATTTATTAGTTCGTTGATGCATGTTCAGTAGTACATTTAAATTGATCAGCAACTAGATGCAATATTTCATTTATTGTAATGTAGGATTGCTAAGCATAAATAATGGTATATTTTCAGAAGAAATAGATTTTTTCTATCATAAATTACTGAATTTGGAGCAATTCAAATATTATGATTTTTTTTTAAGGAATTGTTAAAGTGAAGTATATTTTTGCATCATTATACAAATGGTATTTTTATTTTCTTTTGATTCTTCCAAGTTCTGTTACACTTAATTCTTTTAATTTTTGTTTTCCTGATTGTCAAACAAGGCTTATCTTTAAAGTTGTTTCTTGATAGTCCAACAGAAAAAAGAAGACTTTTTGTACCCAAATTATCGAATTATAAACAAATTATATTCTGTCCAATATTATTTGGGAATCTATATGTTTAAGTATACTAGTTTTATGATCAGTTTTATGGTCTGCATGAGGATGTTCTTTGTTTCTTTCCACGAGATATTAATTCCCTTTTCACAATATTTGATTATTTCAACATAAACTACCCAAAAATTGATTCAAGGGTCTCACTTGTCTACTACATTTAGTAAATTTACGTACAAATCCTTAAAAAAAAGATGTGTACAACTTAAAGAAATCCAAAACGTTGTGTTCATCACACACAATTTTGTTTTGTTTTGAGAGGTCTGTCTAAATCTCAATCTGGTTCATGTTGCAGAAATACATGTTTTTTTCTTAATTTGTCCCTTTCGTTGTTACTAATTCACTTTTTTTCTCTTTACCTCTACCTTGTTTTACAGAAAAGGAATCTAGTTAATATCACCATTGTATTATTTAATTCATTGATGTATTGTATAAAAGAGGAAGGAAACAAATACCCAACCAGTGCTTCAACAAGAGAGTTCATCATGCCACTATCCCATTACCAAATGGAATGATCCAGTCATGAATACACACAAAGCCGAATCGGAGTCTACCACTTGCAGAGAGAGGGGGTTGAATGAACAAAACTGAAAGATGGAAACAAAAATCAGCCAGTGCTAGCTAACAACAGAGTTCATCATCCATTCAAAACAATTCCATATCTATCCCTTCTTGCTACATGTACTCTCGACCCCTGACCTAATGGAATGAACCAGTCTTACTATAGACACAAAGATGAACTGGAGTGTACCACTAGCAGAGAGAGGGGTTGAATGAACAAAAAATGAAAAGCAACATTTATCTTTGAGAGGTAAAAGACCAAGATTATACAAATCCATTGTAAAGTAGCTTGTTTAATTTCACCTTTCTGCTTATATTAATATTGATCATTGTTATGTGTATGTGATTTTGTGTATATTGTAAATACCAATATCTTTTTTCTTCTTTTTTTCCTCGAAAATTATATCTTAGTTTTAATTATCTTTGCTAATGATAATATATATATATTTGAAGTTTTTTATGAGAGAAATGCTGATATGTATCTATTACACATCTGAGATGGAAATTTATTTGTAGAGAAACCCTGATTGCAGTATGAAAATATTCTTTTCGTAATTCTACCGATGACTGTCATTGAGTTGGGTTGTAAAGGGGAAAATTTTGTGGTAATGGAATGAAAATGGACAGTGATAGTATGCTGTAAATTTCTAAAAGTGGCAACAAAGTAGGACTTCACAATTACGGCGATGCAAATGAATGCTCGTTAGGTATGTACAGTCCATTTCCAAGCTATTAGGTATGAAGTGTTTGCCATTGAAAGGGCGAAAGTTGGTTTTGTTTATTTGTTTACTACAGTTCATGACTATTATTTAAAAGAGAAACTCTATATTTTCATACACGTATGTTTGTTTAATACCGTTTGTTACATCTTATGATATAGAATATGTAGGAAACATGATTTGATTTTGTTTGACACGATCCAAGATATTTAGTTATTACTATAATAGTTTTAGTGCATTCCATCTCATTTCCCGTGTAAAAATATTTCCACTAAATTATTTGATTCCTTAATGTCATCATTCCAATTTAATCGTCTGTTCTTTCTATGTGGGTTGATTACTCTAAAGTGAATTAATATAAATGTTACATGAAACTCTTCATTTTCATATATTTCGTGACACATATCCGACAGTTATGTTATTGTAGCATCAGTGATACTTCTTCATGTAAACTTAGTTTCTTGTCATTATGAGTACGTACATCTGTTACAAGTAGCCCTATCCTTTTATGTTTCAAATTCACTTTTTAATTCCAAGTAATTTGAACTAATTTGATTGTGAAATCTCTTGTTACTGCCTTAAAGATCTCAAATTTAGTCAAAAAATACTTGTAAAATTGTATACCACAACTGCCTTCTTAAAATCTTCAGTCATTTTGACATTTCTACTGCCAATGCCAATTAACTCTTAACGTTCCACGGAAATTACAGCTCTATTGACAATGTACGTATTGTGTGGTGCGTATTTGCGACTTTGGCACGTTAAGAGTTAAAGAGCACAAAACGTAGACACAATTAGATTGATAGTGATCAGTGACTTGGCGATGTACAAAATAAACTTTCCAAAATCTAAATTGAATTAAGTCATGAGGAGGTTAAGAATTCCCGAGTAATAAAAACTAATTTTACAAAAAGCAACTTTATTGGCCATGGGTAGGGAAAGAAAGGAGTTGAACTTTAAATATGCAAAGAATGAAACATTTACGTTGTGACTGAAGATGATGCAGGGACCAAACTGCCTTTTCACGTGTTACCTAGAGTAAAAACTTAATATTTATCTATTTTATTTTTATTTTTTTTTAAGGGGGGGGGGCCTCTTTGGGTTCTATCGACTTTCTCCCATTGCAACAAACTAATACAATGATCAAATCATCAAATGCTCAAGAGAACTGAGCTTGAAAATCGGAAAGAATATTATGTCATGGTAACTTTATTGATTTAAACAATTTTCAAATTCTAAATTACAAGGATGGAGTTGAAGACGTCTGTTCTAAGTCACGAGGCCGCTGGAAAAATATTTTTCACATAGAGTTTGTACACGTGACTCGGTCCGGGGCCAAGGGCGGCAAAATCTGGCCTTGAGGCAGGCCTCAACTCTATCTCTGCTAAATTATAGATATGAGATGGACAGATGGTGTTCGATCTCAGTGATCTGTTTTGGGTCAAATATAGGACATCCTAATCCCTGTAGTGTGCCTTATCATTCCTCTCGTGACTACCAAATAAATTGACAAGATTTGATACTTGGAAGTTTTTCCTCTTTTCTACTGAATGCATTTAGATTCATAAAGTGTTGTTATACAAAATAAGCATTATTGTTGTAATAAATTAATATCTTACAGAATAAAAACAATGGTGCCTTAACTTGGTCACAAACTCGTACGTTAATTTCCTATCAGCAAAAAGTGAGGTACATGTATACCCTATACGAGTTGTGACATAAGTAATACAGCAGTATCTGTCAATGGGCCATTTCTGCATAGGAATTATGGTAATTATGTATGTGTAGAATCATGGATGTTCAATCTGTTTGTTGGGGAATTGGTATTTTACTTGTGTTTGCTTCAAAAGAAGAAGACACAAAAATTGGGGATAAAATCCGTGAATTAAAAGGAGATTGTTCGGTATGCTGCATAAGTCATTAGACATGACAAGTTATTTGTTTGTGTAGTGAAAGGTTTTCAGAGAGAGTGTATAAAATTGGCATAATTCTCTCTATATATAATGATGGAGATTAGCAACATTTCTGTAATTATCAAATGCAATGGAACATTTGCATATTATTCCTCAAATCTACTTTGATTCTTGAAATACATTCAGCAATTCAGTTGAGTATCTGAAATCTGATTATCAAAGACAAAATAATTCCAACAGAATTGTCACATTTTCAATATCTTGAAATATTTGTGTATTTTTTTTTTCGGAAGTGTATTATGATTTAACATTCCACTGCATGATACTGCATGTAGATTTCCTTTATTCTCATTGATACAAAGCTGTGATTATCTGTAAATTTTTGGTTATAAATATTCATTTTACGTTCGAATGCATCAAAATGATATATTTGTATATTTTTGCTTTGTGTGTGATTTTGTTCATCAGTATGCTAAATCTGAAGCAGTTCCGTAGCTGGCTAGTGTGGAAAATAACATGTGATTTCTGTGACAAGTATAATGCAAATTTGCAATCAAAAGATCCTAATTGCCCAGACTTAAAATTTAGAAGGTAGAATTCAGACAAGGTGTTGAAACATTCGTTAAATCTTTGAAGGCTGTTTCACTAAAATAAAGCTTGGAGAGGAGTTACTTTTGTTACTTTGAGCGCATAGGGATAATATTATATTGTGATATGTGCTATATAAACACTGTTCATTATTATTTGTAGCAAATTACAGTTTAGCATTATGCTTTAAACAAATTCAAGTCTAATGATTATGTAACACCATTTTCAAGCTGTTATGATGGCACTCAAAACCCAAACTTTTAGTGAAAAGAAATAAATTTCTGATATTAGTTATATGATAAGAACAAAACATTTGATCACAAAATTTTCACTTTAGAAACCTTTTACAATGCATTTGATTCTGGAATTATTTTATCGAAAATTGAAGACTGCTCCAATCTTATCACTTTCCCTTGTTTTATAATACAAATTTCTCATCAACAATGTCTTACTGATACATTTCATTTCACTGTTTATGGTTTGATGGATAAAATTGGGCCCATCACTAAAATACATGTATCATCTATAGAACTGTGTAGATGGAAATAAAATACTGAATCAAATGCGCACACTGCATGATATTGCTACTTGTATTTTGTAACTATGTGCAGGTGTAAAACTAGGACCAACCATACATTCAGGCGATCAAGTGTGTATGTGTCTTTAATTTAAGACTATTAGACACAAAATTGTCATAAAAGAATGAGCAAAACTGGCAGCGACTCACAAACGCGCCTACAAATAAATATGTACAACATGCATCTTGTAACACCAAGACATGCCAATCATGTTTCCAGTAAACTCTCAGTTATAGGGGCATTATGTAACACAATATAAGGTACCATGTTTTACCATGTTAAAATTGAATGTTGAATGATACCATGTTGATTTTTTATTTTATTTTGAGTACCTACAGTTTGTGTTCATCATCCTGTCAATTGTAGATGGCAATTTAATCTGTGTGTAGACTTACTACTCCTGAATCTGAATGAAACATGTGAAGTTACCTTTTTTGTAAGAGATGTTATCTCTAGATCATTACAAGATATTTATCTTTTCAGTATGCATGATTTTGTATGGTCTCCGAATAAAAGTTAATAATTGTGACTGAAAACCAGTTTTAAGACAATTATGTGGAAACCAAGTAGTAAATTAAACTTCTCTTATCAGCCAACTTGTGCCTGTTGAACCACTTTGCTATTTTTACAAACATGTTTGTAATGTTCTTACTTGACCTTGACCTTAGTCAGTTTAAATGATGCTTTAATATGTAATGTCAAATAATGTTCTTCCCTCAAAATGGGCAGAGATTAATGTTATCATAGAATACCAGACCCCAGGATGTATAATGATCAGGTTGATATGAAGTTCTGTTTTGAAATCAATATATTGGTCTGTATTCTCAAACATGGTTTTATAAAATTATAGCCTTATCCTCCTGTTATCTGTTTGAACCAGTGGATCATATTTTTTTTTCCTTTTTCCCCATTTTAAAGTCGCTGCATTTTGTGGCCCAAGATGTTTCAGGTATTGTGTTTTGGACAATTAATGGGTATGATGACATCAATCACTTTCAAGATATGTACATGTATTATTCTTTCATATGTTTCTAATGTTATCTCATTTTTGTCAGTCCAATCAAGGCATGTATTAGTTCATAATTTGATAGATTTATAGAAAGTGTAACAGAAATAAGGTTCCGTACCATTCTCCCCTCTATTTGGTCTATATATATC
>JZLH01S0289979.1:159119-173368 GCA_001188425.1 Eucidaris tribuloides
CAAAGTTTTAATTTTGTGACGTCACATGCGAGCACCTCCCCACATGTCATGTAATATCAATTTCATAAATTGCCATTTTTTCATGGTTCATGATAATTGAATGAGGTGTTTTCAAAGCAGCCTGTGTGAAATAATGTTTCTGATAATATACTGATTTCATGGGTGGATTTTTGCCAAACTTTTATTGGTATGTTTCTCCCATTCTTCTGCTTTTGTTAAAACCAATTTGACGTCAGGGTGAACTTTGCCTTTAAAATAATTCCGTGCAGACATGTACTCATGAAAAAGACAATGTGACGGGTTCAAGAAATATGCGGGGAGTTGATGAAAATGGGCAATTTCATACTAATTTTGTTGTTGTTGCTTTTTCCCTATTTTTTATCGTCTGAATTTCAAAGAAATGAGGAATGAAGATTATTTTGTGGTAATGACATGGTAGTACTCGAGGCCAATTATGATCTCTTGATATCTAGATCAAGTAATCTTTTTTTTATGACGTAGAAGAAAAATAGTCCTGTGTAATATGAGACATCTCTGCATCCTTTACAACACATACGCCTCTGTTACAATAAAAAAGGAAAAGCTGCTTTTGCTGACCACTAGTACATTACTACAGAATGACCATAAAAGATATCTTCGATAGCATATAGTATGGTCAGGAGACTAATGTCAAAATTTTCAGTACGAAATCACCAAAATGTGACTTTCCTATTGATTCAATAACCAACAAAGTGCAACTCCATGCACCTGGTATTATTCAGGAGTGTTGTAGCTAAGACCACAGGTTCCGAGACGGAGGTGGCCCCCAAACACAATCTTTCCATAGGGTTTGTACAAGGACTCAGACTGGGACCAAGACCAAGGCCAGCCTGGGATGCAACACTGCTATTCAAGCATTGTCCATTCAAAATTCAAGACTGGTCTGATCACACATGTTGGCCATTTTCATCTTCTGCTAGCAAGTCGCTTCTTTTGGGAGTAAATGCAAATCACTCATCAGTCTTTAATTTCATTGTTCTGTGACGGAAGCAATAGATCATTCTGGAATTCCAATTTGATGGAGTAGATAAAATGTCTTTTATCTAAAGTCTGTGTTTCTCGCAGTTACTACACATCGTTCGTTCACATTCCAGCCTTTTCCCGTTTCTTCTTTGCCCGTTGCTCCAAGTCGTATTTCACACGCTTTTCCTTGAGTTTTCGGACCTGTTGCAAAAAAGTGTGAAATATGCATAAAGTCAAATCACGTGAATTTACGATGTGATATTAAATAGATTGAAATTATGACTTTATCAAGAGACCACACAAAGAACTATAAATTAACAAACAAATAAATACGCATATTTTAACCACTTACTCGTAAAGCAAATATTGTAAAAGCGTGAAAATGGAAATCATGCATGTGTTCAAATTTTCATTGTAGTTTGTGAAAAAAAATTAATGAAAGAAGTTCACAACGATACATTGATTGTAATGCTGTATACCATAGGTCAAGTGATTGCCGGTTCCATAACATTTGGACTGTTTTGGTTCCATTTAACTTTTTCGTTCAATTTGACATACAAACATTATCCCCATATTCTAAATAACTGCAAGATAATATTGAACTGATCAGTAATGACACAATTTAAGCTATTCAATTGTTATCCAAATGTCTGCTGGCCAAACCAACTCTCTGTAAAGCAAAACTAATATCATTTGTTGGATTTTGCAAGATGGCATGACACTTTGGGACAGAGAATATTTTTTATGGTAACAATTTTCAAAGATTGTTTGCAGGATAATTGCTCACCACCCAATTTTCAAAGATTATGTAAAGATTACTTGAAAAACCACCTAATTTTCATGCAAGTTATTCAGTTTTGGAAATAACCAAAATAGTAAACAGCATTAATTGATATGGTACAAAAAAAGGAGGGGGGGGGGTAGTTGTCAAAAGGGTAATTGCCTGGGGGGGGGGACTTATCATACGGTGGTTATTGTCTCATGGGTAGTTGTTCTAGGCAGGTAATTGTGTGGGTGGTACATGTAATTGTCCAGGGGGTGATCCTCCTTGGGGGGGGGGGCAGTTGGCTAGCTGGTAGTTGTCAGGGAGGAGGGGTCATCCTAAGGAGGTAATTAGTTCTCCTAGGGCTAATTGTCTTGGCGGTAGTTGTCCAGATGGCAGTTGTCTTAGAAAAGCCTTAAGCTCACCTCCTTGGCCTTCTCCTTCCTCTTCTTCATAAGTCTTTCATAGAGTCGTTTCCTCTTCTTGGGTATCATCATCTCCTGGAAGTGACGTTCCTGTACGGCCGTCTTGTGGGCTTCCCATGTCGGGTTGACCTTCTCCACGTGACCCTCAGTCACTGAGAGTTTACTGACCTGCAGCGTAGATGGAAATATGAATAAATGGATGTCTTGAATAGAATTATAAATGGATGGTTTTATGAGTGGATGGACGGTTGGAAAGTTGAAAAGAGGGATGGATAGATGAATGAATTGACAGAAGGATGATTTGATCAATGGATGGACAGATGAATAGAATTATAAATGGTTTTATGAATGGATGGATGGATGGAAAGTTGGAAAGAGGGACGAATGGATGGATGGATAGATGGATGAATGAATTTTCATCAGGATGACTTGATGGATGGACAGATGATAAATGGATTGATAGATGAATGGATGGATATATAGAAAAATTGATAATGGAAGTATAGGTGGATGGATGGATGGATGGATGGATGGATAGATGGCTAGATGGATGTGGGCCTCCCATGTTGGATTCACCTTCTCCACATGGCCCTCGGTGACTGAGAGTTTACTGACCTGTAACGGAAGATGGAAATATTGGAACAAAATAATGGACCTACAAGGATTTCTTTCTTTAAAACCACTGGCTAACATTTGCCACAGTTAAAAAAATGTGAGCTACATAATCCTCCATGCTGGAAGTGTCTTTGATAACGTCTAAAAATAAAGCCCTGAAAAAATTGGATTTCAAAATGAATATTTATTGCTTTCAAAAAGTGAAATTCGTAAGTTGACCAGATTCACCTGCCCATTTCCTCCCATAGACTTACTGTGTGTGGATTTAGACTATTTTTTACTCGCCCCGAGTACTAATTGTTCATTCATTCATATCTTGCCAGTGGCAGCATAAATTTCAAAATTTTTGTATTCTAGGGTGTTAACTAGTCTATTCAAACACTACTATGTAGCTCAGATAGCTCCACAATGTTAGCCTATTATTTTAACCCATTGGGAACTAAGAATAAGATATCTCAGGCTGGGTCTATGCAGAATGCCTGTTATATTGAAATCAAATCCATCACTGACAGGCTGGATAAATGAAAATATTATGAATGAAAGGGTGGATAGATGAATGGATAGTTGGATTGATAAATGAATGGCTACAAAATAGGTGGCTGATTTAATGAATGGATGGATGGATATACACATGAATGAATGGATACATAATTATTAGATGAATAACTGGATAATTGGATTTATATATTAGATGAATGAGTGGATGGATGGATTGATGGATGACAGGATAGATAGATGGGTAATGGATAATGGCTGTATGGGTGGATGGATCGATGTGGATGCTTGTATGGATTGATGAATCGTTGATCCTGGGGTGGCAAAGGGGGCAGTCACCACCCCAATGAAAATACTGGGGGGGGGGGGCAAACATATCGATTTGCCCCTTCAATAATTTTGACATCTTAAAAAATTCATAATACATATTAACATGTAAGGATATGTTCATAAAGCACTGGAAAGCATTACAAAACCATTGAACTTAGCAAAAAATACTATTAAACATACACAATTTTCAAATTTTTGGCGCGCTCTGCGCACAAAATTCTATATTTGAATTACTGAAAAAATTTGACTTTTTTTTCACTTTTGCCCCACCCCCCCCCCCTTAATCTGAAAAATGGGTCAATGCCCTTGGGTGGATGGTTATATGCAAGGATTTTTGACAGATTGTTGGATAGAAGAGTGGCTATTACAAGATTAAACAGATAAAGAGCAAGCCAGTTTGGGAAATTAGTAGAGAGCTGGGTGACAATATTTTGCAATGAAAGTCAGTTGTATTTGAAATACACTTTACAATCTGGTGAACCTAATGGACTTTTAACCTGTTGTGAGAATGCAAACAAGCCTGCATTTAGTAAGCTGCATTTCAGAAAAATATATCAGACACACTGATTGAGAGTTGCCATGAATGAGGTTAAACTTCTACATAACAATACCAGACTGATGCTAAATTTGAATTTGTTTAGAGATAAGACACTAAATAATTGGAAGAAAAAGAAGAAAAAAAACTGGTACCTGTTTCTGTTTCACCTCTTTTGCCTTGTTGAGCTGTTGTAACCTCTTCTTCTCTGCTTCGCTGATACTCTGTTCCTCCTCCTCCTCCCCATCATCATCATTGTCATCATCATCACTGCTACCTCCCTCCTCCAAATCATCTTCATTCTCACTCTCACCAATTATCTCTTCTTCTTCCTCCTCCTCTTCCTCCTCTTCTGCATTACCTGCATTATCAAGGAGCCAAAAGACAGATCAAAATATGTTTACTCCTGTTTACTACATTTAATATTGCTATATAAAGGTTAATATACCTCATTCTAAGAATGTTAGCTAATGCTTTCACCTGATTGGTCGAAAGTCTGGTCATAGTTTTAGCCATGCCTGGCCAGGGCGCTGAGCGGTTAATAGTCATCGGTCAATAGTCGTTTTTAATAGTCATTTTTCAACGGCAGTCAAATGTTGTTGCGAGCCCCGCGATTTGTGCGAGCACAGACACCGTAATTCGCGCTGCGCGATAAATTGATAATTGATTGCTAACTTTAAGTTGCGGCGTACGCTTACGTTACGGAGACGATCCCGTCACTCGACTTCGAGCTTGATTTGCTTGCCCATTTTTCGTTTGTTTACTTTATATTTCATTCCTGAGGAGACAATAAAGGCGGGAGACTCTTCTGAGATTCGAACTTTTGGACGCCACGTAACGTAAGTTGGCGTCTCATCTGTTGTTGTTTGTGTTGACTCGTTAGACTTATCCACACACACGCCGCGGCGTGTGTGTGCCGTTCCGGCCGTAGGCCTAACATGTAACACTAACAGTAACAGTATACACTGATCAGGCGCAGTTTCACAGCGCGAAAGCTTGGCTTCGTGACAAGCAAGGCAAGTGATAACGACCCCGTTGTTCTGCAGAGCCGGTTCCAATCTTTAAAAAGAGAAGGAATTTTTCTTTTTCGGTATATAAAAGGTATAGTGACTGCCTTAATATTCGAGGCATAGTTGTTTCTAAGGCTCTCGGGGACCTTCCATCCTGCTATGACCCCTCGGCAAGCCTCGGGGTCATAGCAGGATGGAAGGCCCCCTCGAGCTTTACAAACAACTATGCCTCTCATGGCAGTCACTATATCTATAATATTGCATTAGGCCTTTCTTGTTCGAAGCTGACAACGTGCATACTTCCCGTTCCCTGATATAAAACATAGTAAATAACTGCTGATAAATAGTCTGCAAATATTTGCAGACTTCATCTTTTCCTAATTTAAAAAGATAAATCTTTTGTGAAAATGTATCACATTTCTTTGACAAATATTCTTTAGACCTTGCAACTGCACTTGCTTTAGGCAGGACTAGTCTGACTTCCAGATGGCTCTATTAAGTAGGGTCCTGCCAGCTTGCTGGCATCATCCTGGTGACATTTATTGGCATAATTCATTGATCATGGTTTTGCAGTCAGACTAGACAGGACACACTCCTCATCAAGCATTATAAACAATGCATACTGCTGCTTATTAGATAGCTACAAAATCTCACTCTTATCTTTATTGTAAAAGATCAGTTGAAGGACATTACAATTTACGTTTAGTCATGCAAATTGTTTCAGATCTGAAAATTTTATTTGCAAGTATATTCTATAGCTTGTTCCCTTTGTATTCCATTTTTTCTTACTCATTAAATCATGTCTTTTCAGTCAGTCGGCAGTGTGTATGCAAATGAGGCATAATGAGGCACCGAACGCAGCACACAAGACTTCTCTGTGCACTTTGCATACTTAATGAGCTGAGACACTTCTTTTTGAAATTACAATTATTCTTGATCACAGTGGTGTATAAAAAAAGAAATTAAAATGACAACATAGCAGATACTCCAAAGTTTATACCTATATGTGTTTTATTGAATTTGATCTCTGATCAGATTATAAACTTGAGGTCAAAAAGATGATAAAAACATGAATTTTTCTTTTCTGTTTATCAAACTCAAATGAAAGCTAAATTTGGTTGCATCTCCTTCATTTTTAAAACCATTGTAAAGACCAACTATTCAGCTTTCTTTCTATGACATTGTTTCGCTATTTATGTTTTATACCAGTCAGGATCCAGCAAAATATCAGAAGATGCAAAATATGACCATGGATTTCTGCAATCCTGGTATGTGATTGGCTGACCCCAGGCCAGTGGTGGGTAATTCAAAACAAGACCACCCGCTGTGATGACCTTTATGTGAACCTGTTGCCCAGTGCATGCAGTGAAGGCATGTTTTGTATTCTCTCTGGCCAATCACAGTTTAGTAGGAAACCACAGCATCCAATGAAATACTTTCTCATATTTTACTGAGTGGCATTTATGTATTCATGTTGCACTTTTGTGGATCGATAACCGGTGATAAAACTATGAATAACTAGAACAAGTCGACTTGCACGCAGTCGATGGGATGCCTCCGCCCTGTGCCGCCACTATGTTAGAGAGCTAACAACCTGATTATATCACAGCTAGCCACTCCTAACTGAAGCTATAACGAGTTTGACACAAAGTTCATTGACTTTGGACCTTTACCTTGAACGATTGACTCCTGATGACTTACCAAAAATATTTCTTTTGCGTTTTTGACCCCTAACGCCAAATTACATCAACAGTGAGCACCTCTTTACTTAAACTTATAGGCGAGAAAATAGCATTTTGGGACAAAGTTCAGTTGCCTTGACACTTGACTTGACCTTTGACCCTGTGACTCTCACCAACATCATTGTATTTTGGTTCTCACTACACACCAAATATACAACAAACAGTGAACACTCATTACGTGAAACTTATAGGCAGAAAATGGAATTTTACGACCAAAGTTTCATTGACCCTTGACTTGACTTTTGACCCCTGTGACTCTACAAATATTTTCTTTTGGTTTTGAATTAAACACACAAATTACGTCACACGTGGACACTACTAACTGAAGTTATAGGCCCGAAAACGAGGATTTTGGCGACAAAGGGTATTGCCTTGAACCTGACCTGACCTTTGACCCTGTGATCTACCAAAATATTGTCTTTAGTTTGTAATCTAACATCCAAATTGCATCAACAGTGGCACTCCTAACTGAAGTTTATAGGCGTAAAACAAGATTTGGACAAAGGTCATTGACCTGTGACCCTTGGACCTCGACCTTTGACCGCCGTTGGATCTAACCATAATATATTAGTTTTTGTTTTTTAAACCTAACACCAAATTATATCAACAGTGACGCACTCCTAACATGAGTTAGATTAAGGGGGGGCCAACGGGGGGGGGGGGAAAATGCATTTAGGACAAAGTTCATTGAAAATTTGACCCTTGACCGGATTGTGTCCCAATATCTAATTAATTCATCCTTGCCTAGTGGTCTACCCTTGGTCCAAGTATCATCAAAATTCCTCCAGCGGTACTTCAGTAATCTTGTTCACAAGAAAGTGTGGACGCACGGACCCACAGACGTACGGACGCACGGACGTACGGACGGACAACCCGAAAACATTATGCCTCCGGCTCCCTTACGGGGGCGGAGGCATAACAAAACCAACAACATACAAAGAAAGATGAATTGTTGCTCTTTACAGTGATGTAAAAATTAGTGAGATGCAAGAATATTTAACTAGACTTTTAACTGTTTGAAAATTCATTAAAATTTCAATTTTAACATCAAATTTGAACCTTCATTTACACATTTGAAAACAATATAAATGTCAAATTAAAAGATATTGCTGAAAAGCTTGAAATATCTCCTTTACAGTGATGTATCACACTAAACTATTAGAATTGATTTTCTAAGTTTACTTGGAGTTTCAAAATGATATGTCCCAGCTCATTATATATGCACAGCGCGTTCACCTATGAATACGCCCTGCACAAAAGGAAGGGATTTTTGATGCACTACTGACTGATTGTTTTTGTCTTTATTTTCTTTTTGTCTTTGGCTTTCTTTCTTTTTCTAAACATTAAATTACACATTTCTTTCTTACTTTCTTCCTTTCTCTTTACTTATGAAATTACATCTTTTCTTCTTACATAATTTCTTTCTCATTTGCTTTCTTTACTTTCTCTTTCTAACATATCAAATTAGGTGTTCTTTCTTTGTCTTTCTTTCTCTCCTTCTTTTTTTCTTTATCTATCTATCTTATTTATTATACAGGGTGGCCCAGAAAGAATGCTACGAGTATGATCACTAATTTCTTCACCATTATTGGAAAAATGTCATTAATTTTTATTTCATTTGTTAGAACATTCTTTTTCCAATAAAATGATACCAAGATTATTGATTTTGAGTAAGGCGTTTTGATTCTAGGGCCATTTTTCGGAGGCAATGCAATTTCCCAAATTTGCCAATTTTTCAACAGCGGCGGTCATCGGAACGCCGAGATATTCTGGCGTCTCACTTGCCATACCGGACAAACCGCGATGACAAAGGGCTGGAATGCCCTTGCTTTCATAAAGAAGAC
Source organism: Eucidaris tribuloides (assembly GCA_001188425.1). NCBI lineage: Eukaryota > Metazoa > Echinodermata > Echinoidea > Cidaroida > Cidaridae > Eucidaris > Eucidaris tribuloides. Next base: position 167,881 of record JZLH01S0289979.1, read on the forward strand.
GATGCGATTGTCATCTGGTATGGCATGCTGAGACGCAAGAATATTTCGGTATTCTGATGATCACTGGAGTGTAAAAAATATTAAATTTGGGAAACTACATTGCCTCCGAAAAATAGCGCTCAGATCCAAACACCTCAATCAAAATGAATGATCATGGTATCATTTTGTTGGAAAAAGAATGTTCTAACCCATGAACTAATCACCATTGACATTTTGTGAATGATTTTGAAGAAATTAACGATCGCATCTGTAGTATTCTTTTTGGGCCACGCTGTATATTACATCTTTCCCCCGTCTTATATGTCTCATTCATCTTACCTTCATCACTCTGTTTGGTCTCTTTACTGATCAGTGCCAGTCTCTCAGGGGGTAGATAGTCCCCTTCCTTCTCCTCCACGAAGGGCGACATGTGGGGTGGTAGGGTGGCCCCTGGGAAGTAGTCCTCCACGGGGAGTAGCATTTTGGCATTCACGCAGTCGAACACCCACTGAGGTTGAATGTAATACCTGAAAATGCAAAACATGTAAAATAATTCTTACTACTTTGAGCATTTTCATTTTTCAGACAGTACCACATCAAGCAACTCTTTGAGGCTGTGCCAAGTTTCAACAGATGTACTTTTAAGTGTGCATACAAGGAGGAATAAGATGTGAGCAAAAGTTGTAACCAAACTATGATGTTCCTGATGTTGTAATTGGCCATGCGTTTTGAATTGGGCCAGTTTTGTGTGACATGTTTTCGTGACGTGAAAATCGTGTCATTTTTCATTTGATACTCTGTAACTTTCACATTCTACACCCATTATACATAAAAGTATACATTTTCTGGCAGGAAATTAACTGAGGATTCCAAAAATGACCTTAAAAATGACATAGGGTATAAGCATACGAAGTTATGGAACCAAATATACGGGGAAAATCAGTAAAAAAACATACAAAACTTTGAAACAAGGATATAATAGTATTGATGTACCCCATACCTTTAAAAGTGGCATTTTGTATTCCTTTCATTTAGAACTTTTTATAGATCTACAACATTATAGGGTTTAAGGTAATGAAAAATATTTTGCGCAAGCCTCTTTAGACATAATTTTCATGGGCGAATATTTAAATTTGGTTCAAACAAAATGTTTTCATACTTACCCCTATCATAAAACTAATGCCATTTTTGGATTCCTTGATGAAAAAGCTTTCTAAAAATGTATACTTTTGCTAGGATAGGGTGAATACTTTTCAAGTTACAAAGTTTTAAATGCACGGAGGTACATTTTATTGGAATTTTGAGCTTGTTACGCTCACTAATTAATGATTAAGCCTAATTACACTAATTAATCATTAAATATTTAAAGTTAATCAAAAATAACTATTCTCGTGGTGATTTATTCATTCACCAATTCATTCATTCATTCATTCAAATCACCAATTTAGCAAGATCTGTAATGGCTGTAGTCCTTCAGTGGGCTACCTGGGGAAATTGCTCCTCCTGATCATCCTCCGTCCTGCACCTACTGCTAATTAATCACTAATTTAGTGGAATGTAACATTTTCTTTTTAATTTTTGGTATGACCTTGTTGCTCTTATCAAAAGCTTTATTTTGATACCACATTCAACATTATAGGTTGAATATTAGTATGGAGAAATTAAACAAATGTGCCCTAAATTGTCACGCAGATGTCACAACTCCATCTATTTACCGGCCCAATTCAAAACACATGGCCAATTCTAATCATAATTTTCTGAAGATATCTGAATTTACTACAAATCTTTTCTTGAATCAGCAAGTGTTAAATAGGCAGGGCTAGAAATATGTATGTTCTATTCAAGAAATCACTGTTATAGAATGCAAACTTTCTCTCGAAATATAATGGCAGCAACCAAGAAATTTGGTCATATTTTGCATAGAATTTCTACTTGCTCTGAACATCTTCATATTGCAATTCTGCACAACACATTTGTCAATATAACATATAGACTTGTAGATTTGGTTACATACACGTACACACCAACGAAATGTATCTTTTAGTCTATGTATCAATCTGAAAAAAGCAAATATCTATGTAACTAGTTGTTATGTCACTTGTAATCTGATGTGTGAAACCAATTACAATAGACCGCACTGGTTCATAGTAGACTGATTCAAGAACTGTCATAATAAAGCTTATGGCAACAGGGTGATTATTGTTTGTATAGGAAAAGTGGAATCTGTGCATTTTTAAATGATGCAGTACCATATTTGGTATTGTTATTCCCCCAACCCCCAATCCCAGTTACAGAAACTTTAAAGATTATACGGAAAACACACTGATAAAGAGGAAAAATTAAACGAAACTGGTTTTCATGTAATCATTGACAAGTTTGCATGTAATTTGCATATATTCTCAAGAAAAGCAAGATAATTTCTAAACGGATTTTATAATTTTTTTTCCTTACCGAGATAGATACTGTTTCTGTTGCTGCGGCCTGTCGACAACTTGATGTGTAATGGACTCGTCGTCTACATCATATGTTGCTCCGCTGAACATTGACTTCTCCCACGACACTTGGCCTCCAAAACACCTAATTATCGGGAAAATAAATCAAATATATTTCAAATAATTCATGATAGTTACATGTTCAAACTTGGTAGAACTACAGAAATTGGCATGTGAAAAAAAAAAGATCTTGCCAATGCGCACTTCAAGCTAACATGGCACTCATCATATGCTATGCTGTTTTGATTCCACTTCTTATACTCTGTACAATGTAGCATAAATTACTGAGTTTCAAACCAAGACTAATTGATCACTTTTATAATACTGGTTTTTAATGGGTTTAAGATTCGAATAGTCAGAAATTTCATATTTATTCTGCATGCACAATGGTGTGCCATAATTTCAAGTCACACTGAAATTCAAGTTTCACTTCTTTAGTTTCTTTGTGAAACACCCCAAGCTCACATATGCAGACCTTAAAGGCAGGGCATCTCTTTTGCCTGCCTAAAACTTAACATTGTGTAAATACACTGGAATGTAGAAGAAAATACCATCCAAGAACCTTTAGCAAATCATAGGAGCTAAAACCTCAGTTTTAGTGGAATCATATTAATTGACTGACTTTGACTGGAATTACTGTCACCTAGAGAGAGAGGGAGAGAGAGAGAAAAAAAAACTAGCATAGAACATACATTAAATGGCAATTTTTTTGCACATTTGTCAAATTCTTGGTAATTACTGATCTTCAGATTTTACAGACATATCCTTCATAAATAGCCGAAGGGCTTCAGTGACGTTTTGCTGTGCTGCAGAAGTGGTGCAAATGTAATTCCCAGCTTTTAAAGCAGTGTATTATACACAATGAAAATAATCTCTCATTTGTTGACACACAAAAAAGACACTGATTACTTTGTTCTTACTACCATTAACCCTTTGGCTCCAGGAACTGCATGTACCATGTATTATCTCTATGGGAATTACAGAATCTGGGGAGCAACAGGTTAATCGCCACTTACCTGATTACAAACGTGATGGCTTCTCTAGGCACCTCACGAGACAGGAAGAACTTGCATCCCTCAAATAACTTCTTGAATCTCTTCATCTTCTCCCTCTCCTCTCGGGCCTTCTTCACCGTCTCCTCGTCAACAGTCTAAATCAATGGGGAAAAGGTAAAGGTAAATTTGGCTGTTATAGTCTTAACCCATCTTAACTGCGGTATTTCAGACCAAGTGTTTACTGGGGGGGGGGCATTTTGAACCCCCCCCTTCAGATCTCAGCTGGAAAATTTTGCGATGCCGTAGAGCTGCGTATGTAAACTACTAGACTATATAGTAAAATTTTCACAAAATATTATTTTATATATTTTTTAAATAATTAATTATGCAAATTTGTGCATAAAATTATGTTTTTACCATAACTCATTTACAATAGCTAGTAGAATGCTAATTTTTGGTGAAAATATTCATTCTGACAATTATCTACCAAAAACTTTGCCGAATTGATTTCTTTTATTTATTTATCGTTTTGTAAATTTCTTATATATTTCTTTTTTTCAACCTTTTGTTTTTTATTGTTTTTTCCATGAACTTTGTCAGGGACACTTTTGCGATAATAAACAGCATGGAATTAATCCATTTCAACAAGTGAAAGTAAAAATAATCATACATGTTTTATTTTTGGCTGAAAACACAATTTGCATTTATTTTGTGCACAAAATTACGTTTTTGAGCAATTTTTGGGCTGACATGCATGTATAAAAAGTCTTGCAGCGTTGTAACGGTATGTCCGATTTTCGACAAAATGGTCTCAAAAAATGTGCAAGACTTGGAAAGTAAAAAGCCAGCAAGCGACGCGGGCAAAAATTTTTGTCTGGTGGAGTACTTGCGAAATTCGCAGAGGGAGGGTGTCAATTTGACCCCCCAACCCAGTTAATATAGGGATATAGGGTTATATCAGCGCCTTTATGCACTCTCTCACGACTTTACCCTCCCTGATCATCAGACCTCATCACGTCTTCACAGGTGTGCACCACCTACACTCCTAGCCCAACTGCCACAAAGGCGCTACAGTCAATTTTGCTTTCAACAGGATTTTTTGTCCTCTCAGGTACCAATTTGTACTCCTGGATGGAGAGGAGTATTATAAATGAAGTGTCATACCCAAGGACACAGAGGAAGTGGGGGGTTTCAATTGGGGAATCTCTAGGTCGAGAAACCTTTGTCTTATCCACTACGCCACAATGCCTCCAGTGAAAACATTCAGTTTGAATTTTAAACGTGGTCACCAAGAGTTTGGGGAAACATTTTGATCTCTCTCTCTTCCTGTTTTTTTGCCTCATGTGTAAAGATTACAACCAAAATCTGCATTTCCTCTTCTGTCTCCCTCTTCATAGTCCAAAAATACATATATATATATTGTTTTTTCAAAAATAATTTGGTTTCAAATATTATTACTGTCTTCTGCAATTATAACAACATGACCATAACACAAAATTTCATTTCTCTTTTGTTTGGACAGCAGACTGAAAAATGTTATGAAAATGCCCATTTCTCTAAGTACAGAATTGTATATGATTCTAGCACAGAATAGCTGACTAACAGCTTTCGTTAATTGTATCATTGTATCATCAACAATCCATCCATCTTACCCCTCCGGCAATCAAGACTTCCTCCTGATCTTCATCGATGTCATCTTCACCTTCTTCCTCCTCTGTGTTTGACCCCTGATTAACCTTTACGAGGTCGTGGGCGAAGGACTCCACAATGTCATCCATACCGTCATCGTCATCATCATCACGCTCTGCCTCTGTCTTGGAACTTCTGGCCGTAAATGACAGCTATACATGTATGTGTAAGATAATCCACAAACATAATCATTGAATCATTACAGAGGAAAGAATTGATATATAATATAAATAAATTTTCCTCTTTTTACTTTTTTGGTAGACATATATGATCTAGTAATGGTATTCAAAATTGAAGCTCTGTAATTATTCCATTTTTGAGAAATCAGTTTAA
>JZLH01S0289979.1:188889-205134 GCA_001188425.1 Eucidaris tribuloides
ACGCCCCATATTTCAGAAAAGGACCTCCTCAAGTTGTAATTTCGTATTCTTTCTCAATTCTAAAGGCGGTTTATTATTGCAAACATCCTAAAATTTGCTGTAATGCGACTTTTTAGTACATTTGATATAATAATGTGGAGAGAACGCCGTCATCTTTTTTTTAGTAGCTTTATCCTCCTTATCGCTATTTTATGAAGATAGGAGGCGCTTTCGTCTTTGCGGCGTGGTGTCTTCTTTCTGACACCGCGTCAGAGAAACACATTGACATTTTTTGTTTGCTGGAAGTCTTTCCAAGCCACCAAAACCGTTTCACGGGAAATAAGAAACCGCATTACGATGCTATAGTGTGAATAAACACCCCACCCCTATAGGGAGGCGAAAAAATATTAAATTGTATGTTCCAGCCCCTCTGCCGTGGGTGCACCTGCACTTGATAATCTCTCCGCCCTGGAGAAGGAAGGAAACAGATTGTCCATTTATATCTTTTCAAATGATTTGTTATTTTCCAATTACAAACTTCATTAGGACGTCATTATAGAAAGACCGCTTCAACTCAAAATGCATGGATTAGGCCTGTTTAGTGTATGTTGCATTACTTTTGAGTAGGGAGGGTTTTACGCATGCATTTTGAGTTGACGAGGTCTATCATTTCGTGATGAAGTATATTATTAGAAAATGCAAAATTATTTGAAAATAAATCAATGAATATTTTTTTCTCCTTTCTTCTCCAAGGGGGAAAGATTATCAAATGCAGGCGCGCCCACGACAGAGGGGCGGAAAAAAATTAACATTTTTTTTTGCCTCCCTAGGGCTGGGGTGTCAATTCATACTAGTATCGTAATTCGGTTTCATATTTCATGTGAAACGGTTTTGATGGCTTGGAAAGACTTCCAACAAACAAAAAATGCCAATGTGTTCCTCTGATGCGGTCTCAGATAAAAGACACCACCAGCCGCGAAGACGAAAGCGTCTCCTATCTTCATAAGACAGCGGTTAAGGAGAATAAGGCTACCAATTCAAGATGATGGCCTTCTCTCCACATTACTGTATCCAATGTACTGAAAAGTCGCATGACAGCCAATTTTAGGATGTTTGCAATAATAAACCGCCTTTAGAATTGAGAAAGAATAAGGAATTAAAACTTGAAGAGGTCCGTTCTGAAATATGGGGCGCACGGGCTCATCTGATTGAGTGTAAAAAAAATTGTTGCTAGAACGAAGAGGCCGGTAAAGTAGGTTGTTTTATGGTTGATATTCCTGGGCAATTCCATAAATGTAACAATAAATCATAATTAAAAAAATGAAGTTAATCCGTTGTTTAAGCATGAGGTAGCCTCCACCTCAAATGGAACTCAAGCAGAAATAATCATATTTTCGGCAGGTTTGGTGCGGGTTAATACTCGAACATTAATATTAAGTAAGTCAATGTAATAGATTTGTATTTGTCTCTCTTCCGTATTTTAGATCGCAGCTGCTGATCTATAATTTTTTAACCGTTAGAAAAATGAACCAGGAATCGAACCCGCCATCTACAGCTATCCGGGCTGCGACAATACCACCAGACTATCACTGGTAACCGGCATTGACGATGAGGAACAAATACCAGAGCACCTCTCTGAATAATCCCTTTCATTCAATTAAGTAAGTCATTGATGATGTAAATGAGCTGTTCACATCTAATCATCCCGATACTACTTCTCATAAATCAGAGGACTTACCATAGTAACACTGTAATGCACTATAGTGTAGGCCGTGTAGAGGCTTGACTGAAAAATGTATCAGTTCCGCTGTTTGCTCTACAAAGAATACGCCATTCTGGGCCCAGTGAAGTACCTTACCATGGTAGACAGTAGACACCGGGGTAGACAGTAATGTCAGAACACATATAAGAAATATAAAGAAAATACTTTATTCCCATCTTTTTAATTTTGTTTTGTTTTCTTAATTGCAGGAGGCAAAAGTTGTCAAAATGATCCCTGAACTAGTCCTTTAATTGCTGTACAACATAACAATTTATATCACATTTGATTGTAATTTATATTCATTTTTGTTGTTGTTGAAATACGAAATTTAACAAAATCAAAAATCAAATCAAATTAAATGTGCGGTGTTAATATTGGCAGTACAAAGCAATTAAGAATTAAAAGAAAAGAAGAAGGCTGAAAGAACACGATTTTGGTGATACTGTGGAGGAAGTGGAAGAGGAGGACTCAAGAGGAGGAGTAAGATAAATGAGATATAACTTATGATGAAGACAGGAAGGACAACAGTGAAGTGGTACAAGTCTAAAGATCGTAATGGAGAAACCTCTCAAAACGTGACTCCGAGATCTTCTTCGAAGCCCTCGAAGGATTACTGAGATGGCCAACGATGAGAAAATTATACGTAAAAAATAAAAGAATCATTCTTGAAGCCATAAACCTGGCATCGTTCAAATTATTCCAGCACTTTGACCTTTTTTTCTTCAAAATCCTGTTTGTGATATTTCGTTTTCAAGTATGCGAAACCATTGCAGTCTCACGCGAAGCATATTGACCATGGCTGATTTTGTTAACAGTGTCTCTTTTGTCTTACCAAAATCATTATAAATAACGATGTGCTACAGTGGAAACAAATTAGAAAACAACAACAAAGTATTGCATTTTCAGTATCAAAAGCTATTGAAAAATAGAGAAGAAGGAATATTCATTATACCATCCACATATATCATCTCATCATCATACCATTCATCATATATCATCATAATCCATCATATCTATTATCATCAATCATTCATTCAATCATTGCATCATATCATCTACATTATCAATGCTTTTACATTTGGTATAGATGGTATGCGCGAGGACAGGTAGATGGTAGGATATCTTCATCGTTACCCTTTTAGTGCCTCCGGCCACCGCCCACCATGGGTACAAGCATGAGCATTGATTCGTTTATACGGGGCATGGGTGGTTCGATGTCTATGTCTTTGAGAAAACTGATTTATTTACAGTAGATTTTGGCCCCTTCCCTCCAGCCGTTCGGACTTGTACTCCACCAAACCGCCGGAGGTGGGGTATTAAATCACAATTTTCTAACAGGAGGACCCTCCCAATGTTGTGCGCCGCCAGAATTTTCTGTGTCATTTGATAACAAATATTTGGTACATGTAGATATGACAGCGGGCCACGCGGGTTCGGTCGATCATTTTTCATTTTTTTAGAGGGGCGCCGGGGCGGGGCTAATTTTTAGCGTAAACTTGCAATTTAAATACTTTTTGCGGCGAAGGCGCAGCACCAATTGAAATTATGTTCGTTTTAATGGGTTTTCTAAAAGCATTAGTGTTTTATGTTTTATCATTTTTTTTTTGAGTTTTTAAGTCAAAATTATCTGAGGGAGGAAGCAAACAATATGTTTGCCCCCCCCCCCATGGTGTGTGTGGTGGGGGGGGGGTAGGTTGACGTCTTTTGGATAATAATTATTATAATGATAGCAACAATGACGACGATGAACATGATGATGATGATGATGATGATGGTGACGATGATGAAGATGATGATAATGATGATGATGATGATGATGATGAAGATGATGATAATGATCATGATGAAGATGATGATGAGGATTTCTATAATTATTACTTTTGTTATTGTTGTTGTAAGGCTAGTGGTCTTCAATCCCACAACTACAATGGCATAATGGCTGGTTATGTATCCAACCAAGTATTGCACTCAAATTGGATTAACAGTGACGATCAGTAAATTGGTGTTAGCGAAGTTACCCAATATTCGAGAAGAATGAATACAAGACATTATTGTCCCAAATTTTGGGGTATTTTCTTTTCAATAAATCACAATCCGCTGATTGATACTTTCTTTTGTATCGATCACAATCAACTCACAGAATCAATATCTTTAAATCAATTATTGTATCTAGTATTTTCCCAATTTCTCATAGTATGGTATGTTCATCAGTAAATCGCTTCACAGGCAAGGCTTCATTCACACATTCATTCTTTTAATACACACATTCATCATGAGCAACTAACAAAATAATAAAACACAATAACACATTCGACGGCATAGTGTATACGTCAAAAAAACACTTAAATTGATATATTACACATTCGACATGAAATCAACAATTATGAACGACATTGCACCAAAACAAATATATACTGTCAGTGATTCAGTGATATATCAAAATACAAACAAACGGCATTATACGATAAATAAAGCAGCATGCAGCACGTTTTGATCACGGTTCACATACCGTTCAATTTCAAATATTTTGCACAAATTACTGATTACAAATTTTGTCAATAACAACAGATACGATAGAGTAGTGCAGCCATATCACTCGGCGTCATATTGACTCGGAAAAGGGTTTGTTGTGGCCACACTCAGAAAAGAGTTATTATTGTCCAGATAACCCCGATTTTGGTGAGATGTGATCCAACTTAGTAGGGTCAAGGTTTCCGAGTGTAACCTCAGCAAACACCATTTGGAGTCAGTCTGACCAAATTTTTTAAGGGCGAAGGATTACAGTAGAATACAAAATAACAAAAATCGCAAACTGCACCAAATCCCCAAGAACACGTGAAAACTAAAATCAACAAACACAGTTTCGACGCTTTGATATGGAATACAAAATATATACTGCAGTCGTTGTATTTTCCAATCATAGTCGTTCTCCTATTTCAGTCCATTCCATTATTTTACTGATCGAGCACTGCAAAAACTATGGCAATTTTTTTACACGCAGGCTGTAAATGCCAGACTTAGTTACCTGATACTGTTAAGCCTGAACACCTCGTGTTAAAGAATAATGACATGATTGGAAGAAGTCCTCTGTGCCATATGATTAGTATCAGAAACTACAGTGACGGTAAAATTTGTCATGTGGCTTTCTGGAGGTTCAATTTCTACCAGAGTCATAATTTAATTCAATACTAGTAAATGGATGCATGATTATCTTGAAGTAAACATATTCAAGACACCCTTTTTCCAGCCTTGATATACATTCTGTTCTTGAGGCATTTTTTTTTTTTTACTTCCTTCTAAAGATCAATCATAATTGTTTTTAGACGTAATCATTTCCGTGTTAAAATAACTCTCGTTGTGTAAATTTCAACACCACATCTGGGGGCCGTTGCATAAAACTTTAACCGGAGAAATTTCTCTGGTTAATATGAAAACTCCAGTTAGCGTATAATTTTACCATGCATTTTCCCATAGGACAAAAACTCTGGTTAAAATAACCGGAGTTTTCCCCCGTGGCAACACACTGGGTGTTAAATTAGCACATAGTTTTTGCAGTCATGCTTTGAACAGATTTCAGATAATACTCATAGAATTAAAAGCTTCATATACAAATATCATGATATACTTTTTGCACAGTTACCAAGCCATGAATATAAACCATTTCTGTGTTATTTTATACTTGACTATATTTACTTAATTCAACAAAGATGCTAACCTAATACCTAAATTCATAAATAAATGCTGACAAATCTTTAAACTATAACATATACTAGTAGTCACTGTATGATATTCAAGATATATAATTGATTGAAATGTTCAAATATAAAACAAGAGTGTACACTATAACATCCATCATAGATAACATCTATACATATCAAAATACATTAAAATATGACAAACGTAACCAAATAATAAAACAGTCATGTTTGCTTAACAATAAAATACAAAAAAAAAATAACCGGTTATAAAAGTTTGTCCGTATTTTTCTTCTGAATGAATAACAAAGTACATATTGCAGCAAGGTTAGTATTTTTTTTTTTATAGTTTTATACTACTTTCTACAATTACCACTACTTGACATATACTCCGTTACTAAATTATCACCTTAATCCGTTGGAGACGATTTGATTTCGCATAACACGCAATTTCCATAGACCGCAACTCGAGCTATCTCGTACTTAGTCTCCAACGGGTTAACAATGTTATCATTGAGGTCTTATGAATGATTATTTCGTCATAAGGTGCTGATATAACAATATCCAAAATGTCAAGGGGCGGAGGGGTGGGGGGGGGGAGGTTCGAGCTAATCCAGTTACTAAGCTATTCAAGTTATTGACAATTTGAGGGGGGGGGTGAGAACACAGTCAATGAAAACTGAAATTTAGGGGGTTACTTTTGGTCATCTTGGTGCAACCAAATTAGAAAGTGCCCATTCTGGCACACTTTTTGAGTCACGTTGTCGATCGTTATTTGATAATTGTTGTTTTAACTTTCCGTCGTGTTTTTTCCAGTCACTGCATTATTACGTTATATAAAATCTATCATAATTTTACAAGCTTTGCAAAACAGTTTACAGACATACAGTAAGACAGTTTTACATATCAATTTGTTAGCACAAAAATGCTCCTCTTTTGGGCAGAGAAATACGAGGTTTTACGCACACTGGTCATGCATTACTGCTCTCACACCGTGCTGTGTAGGAGCAGTCTATTGTTTACATTCACACTCGAACGCATAATAATAAAGACTGCGTTGATTTTTGACTGAGAGAAAATGGTGTCTGTGATTGTTTTTTTGCCAATTCCGCGGGACTTCTCCAAGCCAATAAAATTTGATTTTTTACATTTTTAGAATCCTCAGACTTCCCGCTACACATACTCATCTTCAATATATTTATAGATGGCGCATTTTTATTTATGAAGCGGCAAAGTCAGAAAAAATGGGAAAAACAGGGATCTTCCAAGATTTTTTTTTACCTAAAGGGAAGTCTTTAGAATCAATTCCTCGTGTCATAACATTGACTTCGGTCACATATTTTGATCTAACCTCAAAGAGAAACATTTGGTTATCATAAATCTCGTTTCAATCGTACATAAAGCTTGCAGATTTGTTACAATGGCAAAAAAATGTCCCTAAAACGATGGTTTTAGTTCCAGTTTACCATTGTGTTGCAAAACTCTAGACCATGAAGAAAGTAAAAGATCGTTTAGAAATTGATATGAGATTGCATAAATTTGGTCTCACAGAAAAATCCAAACCAGCACATGCCGTAAATCCAGTAATAATCACAACAAAGGATAATTCTCTCCTTGGGCGATATCACACTATTGCACTATTACGTCATATAAATTGCTTAATAATTTTTACAAAATTTTAGACAGTTTTCACACACACGGTAGTAAATTTTGGTCTCACAAAGATGCAAATAGTGAATCTGTATATGATAATTACTTATTCACAATATTCAAAGACAGTGTACTGACACGCGACATTCAATTTGGTCTCACAATATATGCAAATATTGAATCCAGTAATGATGATTATTTAGAGCACAAGTAGCTTTGGTATAGCATAATAATAATGATGATGATAATAAATGTAAGAAAAATAATGTTAATAATATAAACATATTTCTAAAGTGCAAAATGCAAATAACAAGCCTTAGTGTACTGTACTTTCAGACGAAAGGAAAAATGCAGGATATTTTAAAAGACTCATGGACTGTGGTTAAATGACTAAATAAGTCAAAATGTTGCTAAAAATAATTATGCTTTCCAGATTTGTTTGAAGTAGTCCAGAGAAAAAGAGATAATAATCAATCGACAATCAATTACAAAAGAATATTTTGCATTTTGATCAATGAATATTTAATTGGAAAATTATAATTTTAGCACAAAACAAATTCAAATATTTTCAAAACTTGTGTTAGCTTCTGATTAATGATGTCCGTCTAATAGTAATACAGAGATATTCTCAAGCTAGCGCGTACAAGTATGAACATTTTAGTATGAACGGGAGATGTAAATCAAACCTTTTTTTACAGTCTCAAGTGCTGCTTTCATGTGGACGGTATTATCAAACATTTGTGAAAGTTGGTAAATTCAAATCAAGAGCTTACGCGCTATCAAATTACGTCATGTGCAGACTAGACAATGTAGTTTCCTCAATATTATCAAACGATTCCACACGCCTCCGCGGCGTAGAGGGCAGCATAGTGTATTATGAGCTGAAAATCATTGACTGATTGTGTCAAGCAGATGAAGATTTCAGGACCACCATGCGCCACAAAGATTCGCCAGCTGCTGAAAGATGATCCATGAAGTCTGATCTTTTACCGCACGCCACAGATATTACGAATCCCATTCACCCTCGTTCGTATCCAAGTAATGATCTTGTTGAAGACTGACGGGCCATCGTATGGTTCCTTGTGTCTCAGGCTTTCTTCCGGGTGGATAACGGCCACGAGTCGCTGAAACAAAAGGAATAATAATGAAAATAATAATAACAATTATATCCTCCTCCTCCTCCTCCTCCTCCTCCTCCTCCTCATCCTTGTTATCCTCATCCTCATCATCCTCATTGCCATCATCATGACATCATCATCATCGTGATCATGGTCATGATTAACTAATGATTATTATTATTATTATTATTATTATTATTATTATTATTATTATTATTATTATTACTATTATTATTATTACTATTATTATTATTATTGATTATATTTATTATTATTTTATCTTTATCTATCATTTAAATCATCATCACCACCAGCACCACTATCATCATTATCATCATCATCATCATTGTGGCATAATCATTATCACCCTAATTATCACGGTCATGATCATTAGCATAATGATCATTTTCATCCTCATCATCATCTCGGCATCATCATCGTTGTGACATATGACCATTATCATGGTCATTATCATCATCACCATCACCATCATATCATCATTATTATAATCATGGTCATGATCAACATGATCATTATTATTATCATCATCAACATCATCATCATCATCATCATCATCATCATCATCATCATCATCATCATCATCATCATCATCACCACCACCACCACCACCACCACCACCACCACCATCATTGTCGTCATCACCACCACCACCACCACCACCACCACCACCACCATCATTGTCGTCATCATCATCGTTATGTTGTACTACGTTTCTATTTTACCTTTTTAAATGATCCTGGTGTGACCAAAATCTTGTAAATCGCGAAAGCTGGCACGCAAATGATCGATGAAGCTGTCATGCACCACCCCAGCACGATGGACCAAGACGGGTACGGTTCGCCCGCAAACTCCAGGGGCTTGTACTCAACGATACCAAACACGACGATAAACTGCGATATCACAATAACATACAACAAATTTTAAATAATACCTTATACAAAAGTTTCTCGGCAATGTGACTGAAAAAGGTGGGATGATTTGAATGTGTCCAGAGAAGGGACTTTACGAATGTGGAAAGTGAGACATAACTGCCATATTACAGTCCTGGACAAAAGTTTGGAATGTGTTTATTTCGAAGGGTCATTTAATTGTGTACCCTGAAAAAATGTACCCCCTGACCAAAAAGTTCTTAATCTGCCCCAAGTCATATCTAGGCAAGTACGCGTGACTAACTTAAAAAGTTGTTGTTATTGACATCGCAGGAACGTAGTTAATTACATTGTTTGTACTGAATGGATTCAAGTACGTCAGTTTAATCAGATATGTTTTTAACTCTTACAAACTTGTAAGTCTTCCCATAAGAGTTGGAAGACCCACAAAGAGTTCTTGAAACAAACAAAAATATACCAGTACACAGCTGACAACTATATGTTTTATGATATTTAGTATGTTTTTTCATCATCCAAGGTAAGAAAACAAGATTTATTAAAACTAAAAATATGTTTTCTCTTAAATCTGTAATTTACAATTTATTAACGAACATTATGTTGTTTGGCCTTCAAATTATGATTTTTTTTTTTTAAACTGTGAATCAGTATGTGTTTTGATCAGCAGAGGTTGGTAGCTCTGGTATTATGGTTTCCTTTTTATCTGAATTAATTCGAACTGAAGATATTTACAACAATATTTTCAGAGATATTTGGTTATTCTCATGGTTTTCTGAATTATAATTTCTTTGCTGTTAAACAGGCATAAACTGTAATACTTTCTCGCTGAAACAAGAAAATTAATCTTTTGTCGATTCAAACTCACGAATGGTTTGAACGGAATAAAAAAAAGAAAGAAATATCACCAAGACCTATCGCAATGAAACATACAATAATTCATTATGTTTTCATTCTTGATTCTTGCAATAATAATTTTAATAATAATAATTTTGAAAATCAGAATTAATACTACTGACATACGAATTCACATTTTTGACAATTAGAGCTAAATGTAGTATTTACTCGCACAAATAGTGACCTCCTGTAAAGAAATGTAATTTTTACAAAGACGTTACTGAGAAATACCTCTAAAGTAATTCATGTCGTCACATCGGTTACACATGGACGACACATGGTCACCTGTTAAAAATGTCGGATACTCAATGAAATGACCAGTTATAACGTCATGGCTTACCAGTAACATGGCGGGACTGAGCACACACCAGCAAAGCTGCCAATAAACGTTTGGCTTACGGCCCAACATGGTCTTGATGTCATCGGTGAAGTTTCCTAAACCGTAAAACCACGTGACCGAGATAGCCTCGAAGATGACCACCAAGAGCAGGGTCTTGCTCGCGCCAAAACTGTCCAGAAGTGTGATCACGTACTGACCACCCTAAATAATAAAAACGAAATAAAAAGTGAAACAAGCTGTATTAAAATCACGCACTTAAATATCTGTAAAGTATATTTTTGGTCTGGTGAACGGTAACATTGAATGAAGAAGAAAATGCTTTCTAGCTGTTGAACAAGTTGTATTACAACCATGAAGTTAAAATGCCTGTAAGGTACAATTTGGGTTTGGTGAAAGCAAAACAAATAAACACAGAAACATATTTTTAGCTAAACATATGGTTTGATGCTTGGCTTTAATTTTGATCACAAGATTTAATTGTACAAGAACTTTACTGTTATGTTATCACTTTCAAAATATTGTAATTACACCTAAATGTAGAAACTGACTCCAGTTAAACATGTTAAAGGAGAAAGGAGAGGAAGAAGAAGAAGAAGAAAAAGAAGAAGAAGAAGAAGAAGAACAACAACAACAACAACAAGAACAACAAGAACAACAAGAACAACAACAAAAGGATGAAGATGTAGGAACGAGATATAAAGAAAAACTTAAAGAACAAAAACGAAGTGGCAAACGAGGATAAAGTAATCACTGTTTATGATTCATTGAAGCCATAAACCTGGCATCACATATCATTTTAATCCTGTGACCTCTTTGAATCTGGATTTGTTCATTTTGCAATCAAGAATGTGAGACAAACAACTCCTGTCTCGAGAAAAATAAGAAATTCACACATTGCGCATATCACAAGAGAGGTCTCTTCAGTTCGAAGGTGTGCATCAATCACCAAAATGAGCTACCACTACAGGTACGTCAAACAACGACTATTTCAGGTGCCCAGTGTTATAATCTTCGGTAGAGAGTTGTACGATGCGGACAAAGTGTCTTACCCAGACACATAAGCTCCGCGACGGGATCCGAACCGAGGTTCTCTCACGAGGTAGTCCACGGCATTGTCCACTAAACCATAGTTGTCTTTATAGAAGGCTATTGATGTAAAGTAAATGATAAAATGACTTAATTCCTACATTTTATTATTATTATTTTTTTTTGCTTACGTAAGTCACGGTAGACAGCGATCCGAGGAATATTGCACCGACGACGAAAGCCACGAAGATTTCCCGATGATTCCCGATCACCTTCGGGTTTCGATCGCACCAGGCCGTTATGATCGACTCGATTCCACCAAACTGCAGAAACAAAGTATACGTTAGAATTATGTCATTGTCATGAAAAATATTGAGAAGTGGGATGGGGCACTCCCAGTTACACCCCTTCCTCTCCGTAAGCCGTTGTATAAGAATTTAGGTTGGTCATAGAATATGAAGTATGTTTGTGTCTCTGTGATGCAGAAGGTGGATTTTTCACCTCAAAATAAGCCACATGCTAACAATGACCACAGTTTAAAAACATGTGAGCTTCATAATCCTCCAAGCTCTTAAGTGTCATTGACAAGGTTTAAAAATGAAGCCCTGACAAAGAAAATATATATCAAAATGATTATTTAATGCTTTACAAAATGAAAATCTATGAGAACTGAGGTTGACCGGATTCACCATGCCCATTTTCTCCCATATAATTACTGTGTATAGATCTAGGCTGTGTTATACTCCTCTGCAGTGGAAATTAAAAAAAATTATCTTGCCAGTGTCAGCATAACTTTCCAAACTTTTGTATTCTAGGCTAGGATTTGTCCATTTAAGCACTATACTTTGTAGCTCAGATATCACAGTTTTTAAATTGAAGCTTCACAATGTTAGTCTATGTCTTGAAGGTTTGGAAGGCTTTACCATCTGTATCTGACCCATTAGTGCTCACGTTACATCAACTTTGCTCTCCTCCTTTTACGCCCCTTGTGTTATCACTACCATGACTACTGTTTTGTTGGTTTGGTTGGTTCCCGGGTTGGTTGTGTGATAATACACCGCAATCGCCTTCCCTTCCGAACTGTACTCTGTGCCTTCGTATCAATTCGTTGAACTCGATGGTGATGGTACTTTTCTGTTTTGATGATATCTTCACTTCATATTCCCAAGGCGCTATCAATACTTTTGAGTACGCGCGAAATGAAAGTGCGTTGTACCCGATGTGATAGTGTTTTGGTGATAGTACTTTTCCATTATGATAGTACTTTTCCATAACTAACCAAAATTCTACTCCGTACAGAAGTAAACATTACTTTTCTTTTCTAGCAGAGAACTTATATCATTTCCTTTCCACAGATTCTACAGTTTAATGTTTTAAGATATGGAATATACAGAAAATAATCACCTTTTGGTTCCTCCGCGATTTGAATATATTATGTATACGCTATCTTTCCTCAGCTTCGCTTCGGAAAAATAGATACATCTAGATCGCCTCGGAAAGTGATAGTTTGCTCCATCACCTTTGCTAACGTTAATTATTTGCTTACTCTCCCTAATGATGTATATCCTTGCAATTTTGTAAGTCTTCGGTTATTTGACTAATTAGACCTTAAAACGTACAAACAACAACAAATTCTTGGATTTTTCATCAAAACGATACAATATCATGTACGGTTTCATCATCATCATCATCATCATCATCATCATCATCATCATCATCATCATCATCATCATCACCACCACCACCACCACCACCACCACCACCACGACCACCATCAATCCATTATCTTTGCCACTATCACTTCATTATCAACACATTTTCATCATAATCACCAACATCATCAGCATCACCATGATTACCACGATCAATTTATTGTTGCTATCATCATCACCATTATCACTATCACCACCACCACCCTCACCACCACCACCACCACCACCACCACCAACAACAACAACAGCAATAACAACAACAACAACAACATCAGCAACAACAGCAGCAGCAACAGCAACAGCAACAGCAGCAACAACAACAACATCTTAAAAAAACACGCCACAAAACACTATCTAAAATTATTTTCTCGGGAAAATCGCTGTGTTTCCCGAATTTCAGCGCTGTAAGGATACAACAATAGCTAATATGAAAATATGAATCTTAATTTTACAAAACAAAACAAAATAAAAGAAGGTAACCGCGACCTGTGTAAGTTTGGTTCACGTTTATGTGCAAACTACATACTTCTTATTATCTTACCGTACTGTCAAGACCCAGTGTTATGATCATCAAGAAGAATATGATGGCCCATCCTGTAGATCCCGGTAGCTGGGCGATGGCTTCCGGTATGGCGATGAAGATAAGTCCGGGTCCTTTACAAGAATGAAATATGTACGTGGAACTGGAATTACGTCAGATCAATCAATTTTTTGTCTGTTTTGAATTCATATTTATGCTTGGCCTAGTCTTGTTACAGAAATAATTTGTAAATTATGCGTTATCATCAATTTTTGCAGTCAATTGGTTAAATCTTACATGAAAACTTACATTTTGTGGCCATTCTTTCTCGTCTTTAATTTTACACTTTCGGTCAATCGACACTTATCCGCTCCCCTAGTTTGATTCCGGGGGGGGGGGGGGGCACTGTCATTACAAGGTGTACACCATGCGTGTGTAAAAAACGAGTAAAAAGGGTTGTTTTTCACGGTCGGGCGATGTACGTGCGTACATCGAAAAGGGTATCAAAATAGCCAAAATCAGGAAAAGGGTATCTTTTCAGACTTGAATACTTATTTAGGGTATCTTTTCAGACTTGAATACTTATGTAGGGTATCTTTTCAGACTTGAATACTTGTTTAGGGTATTCTGAGATCGACTTTCAATTACTTGTTTGGGGTCCATTTTGAAAGTCCATACACGCGCATGGTGTACACCTTGTAACAACAGTGCCCCCCGGGGTTTGATTTAATTTCTTTTTCTCTAAGGCGTTTCTGATATATTATTCAATCTGTCAATTGTAGCTCATAATGTTCATCATTTTTTTGAAATAAATAAATAAAATGTATAAGTAAATAAATGAATAAATACAAACACAAGCAAATAAAAGATAGATAAATAGATAAAGAACTAAGTAAATGAATACATGTAGAATGAAATGAGTGAATAAAATGAATAACAAATAGATAAATCAATCAATCAAGAAAAACTAAATTAATCATCAATCAATTAATAATACATAAATAAATGAAAAGTAAGTAATACAAAAGTGAAGTAACGTAAAACAAACAGACAGAACTATGAAAATCAGGGCTAACTTGTTCGATGATGAAATTAATAAATCAACAAATACATAACAAAATAAACAAAACATGAATCAAAAGATAAAAAACAAATAAGTCAATAACACACAAGAAACAGACAAAACTATTCCCCATCAGGAATAAACATGTTTAGTAATGAAATAAATAAATTAATTAATGAATAAATGAATAAATAAATAAATAAATGAATGAATAAATAAATAGATAAATAAACAAATAAATAAATAAATCTATAAATAAAATAATAAATGAATAAATAATTAATGAATTCATTCATGAATAATATGCTAATAAAGAAAACACAACAAGCAGATATAACTCTTACCATCGGGGGTAACTTGTTCGATGCTCCGCCCCTGTTGGTCCGCCATGTAACCAAGAACCGAGAAGATGGCAAACCCGGCCACAAAACTCGTCATACAGTTGATGGTGCTGGTCAGGAGAGCATCTCTAATAAATGCACATACATGTAAACCCAAATGTAATTTATGAGCACAAAACAAACAGAAAACACGATATTAAAGCTTGTAATCGTTTTGGTAAAGAGGTGAAAAAGGAGATTTACTGTTATTATGTTTTTTTTTAAAGATAGACCTATATCACTGATTAATGCACTGAAAATCACATGCTTTAAAGGTCTTCTTCTTCTTCTTCTTCTTTTTTTTGGCAGAAAATAAAAGTGTCGGGGCTCCCGATCCTTTTGACACAGGAAATGTAGAGACTGCTCTCCAATCATTGAAAACACACACACACACACACACACACACACACACACACACACACACACACACACACACACACACACACACACACACACACACACACACACACACACACACACACACACACACACACACACACACACACACACAAACACACACACACACACACACGCACACGCACACGCACACACACACGCACACACAAACAATCTGATACTATAAACAAATTCAATAGGTTTCATATTGTTTTCTGTTGTCAAAAGTGACGAAAGGATACTTTGCAAAAATTGATGAAAAACTTCGGTTTTAAATTAATGGGTTAGAACGATATAAACTCAACACATATCACATGATTATACATAATCACACAAAGCACACACAAAATGAAATCTTCTTTTCTGTGCTATTTTGACTTTCTCCTGTCTATGCTTTAAAAAAAAAATTCACTCCTTTTAATTTCTGATTTTTTCCACATTCCATTAATTTTTTTCGCGGCCTCCATCAAGATTTGCGCTTAAGATGGAGGGCGCTGCATTTCTCGACATTGCGTAATATGTAATTATTGTTTGTCTCGCGGTATGAAAATATTTTGTTGTGTATAGACTGAAATTTATATTTGTATTTTTTGATATTCTATTGATTTTGTTAGGTTCATTCGAAAAATGCAAAAAAGCAAAAAAACAAAAACAAAAACGAGCAATAAACAAACACACATAAACAAACAAAAGTACACACGCAAACAGATTTGGACATACAACAAAATATAAGCAATTTCTAAGAAAACTTCTTATTTCAGGTGTAGTTATGACTTAGGAAATTTACTTTTTGATTTATGGA